>APFE031240724.1:6794-81233 GCA_000404065.3 Pinus taeda | reverse complement strand
GGGCGCGACCATTTGAACAGGGGGCGCGACCATTCGAGCCAGCTTTGCCAGAATTGACCTTTTTTGTCAAAAAAAACACTGTTTTGACTATGGTTGACCATTTTTACTTGTAGATGATGGATAAATGTAATATTTTCATGGCACTTTGATAGATTTTATCTCTCTTTACCCTTCTAGAAGCTTCCTTGATGTAAAAAGTGAATAATTAATGCATAAATCAGTTAGCTAAGTAATAGAGGCAAGTTGTTGGACTGCCTATTATCTAGTGCTTCATTTAGAATTAGTTCAAACTGCTCCTAGGAAGCTGAGCTCGACCCCTAGAGGTGGGGAAAGGAGTTAGATGGTCTATATTATGCTCTCTCTTTCTCATTTTCATGGTTGGACTCTTGTGGGAGAAAGCTTTATTGTATATTGTACATCTATCTCTGCAATTTAAAGAAAAAGGAAGGCCAGGGTTTTGCAGACATCATTATGGATTCTTGTGGATTGTTGTGTTGATGGTGTGTTCTCTACATGTTCTTGTAAGTTTGTTTATGTATTCCACATCTCTCTTTTGCTTCTATTTGGACAGATGAAGTGGTAAAGTTTGAATTCATGCTTTGACATGCTCAGCTTTTTAGTTTGTTTCAAAATTTATGTTTTCTACTGTCTAGAGAGGATTCAAATGGTTGTTTGCCCTCTTTAGCTCCTTCTCTATCATCCCTGATCATCCATCTCAGATTAAGGCATTAGCGCTCACTCCTACCTTGCCCAAAGATCCCCCTGCAAAAAACTGTGCTCAATCCCCGCACCCTGAATTGCACTCCCTCCAATTGCCACCAAAAACCCAAAAATCTTTAAATCAACCCCCCTTATCAATTTACTAGCCTAATATCTTTGATCCTAATTGGTCAGCTTATCATATTGAAAGATCTACCGAATCTGACCCGAGAGAGCCTTCTCATGCCTCGTAGGGCTAGCTACGAGGTGAAATGGTTTGATGTAGCCTTGAGAGTTTGTCTATCTCAGCCTAGGTGAATTCCAAGCGCTAACAATTTGGACAAAAGGAGATCTACTACAAGTTATGTATTTACTCTTGCAGGTGGAGAAATTAGCTGGATATCAAAGCTTCAAGAAATAGTTGCTTTGTCCACTACCGAAGCAGAGTATATAACTGCTTTAGATGCCAATAAAGAAGCAATATGGTTAAAAGGCCTACTTGATGGGATTGAAAGGATGCAGGAGAAAGTGAATGTGTTCTGTGACACTCAGAGTGCTATTCATTTGACTACAAATCTAGCTTATCACAGCAAGACCAAGCACATTGATGTAAGGTATCATTTTGTGAGACATGTGATTGATAGCAGCAAAGTAGCTCTCAAGAAGGTCCATACATAGGAGAATTGTGCAGACATATTCACGAATCCAGTTACAATAGAGAAGTTGCGATGGTGTTTGGCTTCTCTTAGCTTGCAGAAGAGATGATGAATGGGCATGGGCAAGGGATTAGGAAAATTGTTGTCAAGGTGAAGATTGTTGAAAGAATGACAACAATAATGTAATTGTGGGTAAGTTTAGTTTTTACCATTTAGTCGATTTTATAAAGGGAAGAACTTATGTAACGAAGTAGCTCATATTAATTGGGATTGCTTGAGAGGCTTGTAATATGGACAATCATCTTTGATCAATAAAGTTTCCAATCCCTTGCCTCGTGGAGGTTTCCTTGACACACTGGCAAGCTTTTACCACGTAAAATTTCTTGTATTAATGTGTGCGATTCAGTTTCTCAGTTTTATGCATTTCTTTCTTGTTTTTTTGAATGATTGATGACTCTCCAAAGACCAACATTTCTGAGGCTTTTCATGGGTTTTACAAAGATTACTACTGAGGCATTTATCTAAGCTTACTCAGACCTCCTTGTTGCATACTCTTATGGAAAATTTTGTGGTAATATGTTGTTCAATTAGGGCATAATTTTCACCATGAAAACTTTGTTGAGCTAAGCTACCTCTCTATTGTTAAGATCAGACTTGGTTGGGTGATCTTTTGAGCCCTAATATGAGCCTTAATAGAAGAAATTTTGCATAAGTTTGTTGACTGTTTCTGAAAACAACTTGTGGATAGATGTACGATTGTCACCTATTACACATGAGCTCATTTGAAATTGTTTGAATTTGTAAGGACAAGCAAATTTATTTGTGAAGGTCGAGATCATTATCTTGTGATATGAACAGTCCTGTCTAAGGCATAAATCAGTGAACTTTTAGCATATTAAAGATCAAGAATAGAATGTATGTGGGTCATTAGTGAGCCTATTTGTGACTATGATTGAAGGTTGTTCAAGGATTCATTGTGGCTGAATAAGACCCTAATCTGGGCACTTTCCAATGGATCATTTAAGGCCTAATCAAGGGATCAATCTATGTACTACTGAGGGTCTATTTGTAAACTATCTTTGTGGAAATTTAGGTTAGCTTAGAAGTCAAAATTAGATTGTTTTTGAAGCTCATTTCCTATGTCATGTGTACATATTTTGTGGCTTGCTAGTTGACTATTTAAGATTGGCAAGAGTTGGTGTTTGAGATGGGCAAATTGAGGAGTATTCTCTAACTTGATTACTTGATTTTTATATAAGAGTTAAATTTTTATCCTTCCTGGATATTGTTCATTACTGCTCTATGAATACCTTGCACTAATAAGGAGGTTTTACATATTCATGAGGGTAAACTATAGTAGATTCATTGGATTTCCCAAACCTATAATAGCCCAGATTACTAAACATTATGAAGATAATTTTGTTGGAGGCATTTCTAGGAAGTAAATTTTTTTTCATAGTCTTGATTTTCCTTTTAGCAATGTGCTAGTTGATAAAATACACATTTTGATTAAGGACTCATTACAGGCCCATCCAAGAAGTATGTGTGTGGAGCATTTTTTTCTTTTCTAAACAAACTGTATGTTCATCTCAGTTCCAGGGCTGATATATTTGCATGAATAGTATATTGCTACTAGAATACTTGGCTACAACATGCAATGTAGTAGTTGATGATGTTAATATGGGAAGTTAGGGTTTGTTGACCAAGAGTTCCAAAGTTGACATATTGATGATGGGGTCATGTACATTGTTATTTATAGTTGGTACATCGAAATAGATGATATGTTTGAGAAGTGTTAGGGTTTCACAAAAAAATAATTGTATTAAAAGATTAGATTGGTTATGGACCATTGGGAATAAGCAAAGGTAGTGACATTGCAACATTGATAGTACCATAATGACAATAGAAAAAAATGTGAAATGATATGATAAGAGTAGAGGTAGTACAACAATGTTGTTGACAACAATTTATTTTGATATTTGATATTGAGCACATGTGGGTCCAGTTTGAAAATTGTGAAATGTGGTTTCACTTGTTGAATAAGGTGGCAAGGTGGTGCAAGGCAAGAGAGTGGAGTCTCCTTCAATTTGGAGCCTGAGAACACTTCAAGGCGGTAGGGTGGTGTTAGGGAAGGTAGGAGCTTGTGTAGGGTGTTGGAGCATCCTTTCACATGAAGCTGATAAAACTGGGGTATTGGAGCGTCCTTCTAGTTGGTGTTGGAGCTTCCTTCAAGTTCGAGCTTGTAAACCAGGGTGTTGGAATGTCCTTCCAGTTGAAGTTGGTAAATCAAGGCATTAAACCATCCTTTAGGTTGAATCCTAAAACCAGGGGGTTGGAGCCTCCTTTATTTGATGTTGTAAATATTGGAAATTAGCGCTTTCGAATTGATGTAAATTTTGAAGACATGTATTAAGAAGTGTTCAATGGTTTTTATCCTAGAAGGGTTTCCACATAAAAATCTTGTGTCTACTGTCTCTGATATGCATTGTTGAATGGTGTTGTTGATTTATGTTTTTTATATGATATTAATGTTAATTAATGCTCTGTGAAGTTAAAAATTAACTAATTCAAAGGAAATATTGATTCACTCCCTCTTGGTATTTCCAACAATTGGTATCAAATCAGGTTCCTTCACTAGCAATGTAACCACTAAAAGGGAGATCGCGAAGTGCACAAAGATCAAAATTCTGGTATTTAATGGAAAAGAATTATGTGCTTTGGAGTGGAAGGATTTAAGAATATGTGCAAGCATAGTGATATGATGTTTGGCACTACGTAATGATAGGATATACATAACCCTCGACTCTTCCAATAGATGATGCAAGTAAGAATCTTTATGATAGTATTGTTAAATCTGAGTTTTATTTTGAATGGTCTACCAAAGTCAGTATATGTCGAACTAATGCATCTCTAATCAACGAAAGGCATTTGGGACAAGCTCCAAAATATATAAGAAGTGGACAAGAAGGTCAAGGAGGCCAAGCTTCAAACCTTCAAAGGAAAACTTGGGGACATGAAAATGGATGAAGATGAAAATCTTGCAGCTTATTTTCTTCGAGTTGATGAATTAGTAAATGCGATATAAGGATTGGGAGAACCAATGGAAAATAAGGTAATTGTCTGAAAGATACTAAGATCACTTCCAATGAGATTTGATGTTAAAGTAGAAGAAATATTAGACTTAGAAAATGTGAGCATGGATGAGTTGCATGGAATATTTACAACCTACAAAATGAGAATAGAGTAGGAGAACCCGTCCAAAAGAGAAGTAGATTTTACGAAATCCAAGAAGGTAGGGAAAAATAAGCAACAATTTAAGCCAAGCTCTGATTGTAGTTGTAGTGAAGTTTGAGATGAAAATATTACAAATTTTATAAGGAAATTGAAAAGAGGAACCAACAAATACAAAGGTAAGCTTTCCTTGAGTGTTTCAATTGTGATGAAGTTGGTTATTTCACTTCAAAATGCCCTTATGCAAAAAGTTAAAATAATGAAAAAGAATAAAATCCTAACAAAGCGAAGAAGAATCAAGCAAGATACAAGAATAAAGGTAAAAAAAAAAATCAAGAAAAGTTTTTACTCAAAGCAAAATTGCTCTTCATACAAAGAAGAGATCGATAATGACAGTGAAAATGACACATGGAGAATATTATTCATGGAGAAGGATAATAAAAAAGAATCTCGTGAAGCACAAGCAAAAGATGAAGAAAAATAACATGACACTAATCTTGAAAGAGAACTTATCAATGCCCTAAAAGACCTTAAGGTGGAAAAAAGAAATGTCAACACATTGGAAGCTAAATTAAGTAAACTAAAGAAGCGCACTAAAGATCTCAACAAAAAGATGTAAGAGTCAAAAATATTATCTTTGGTCTCAAAGTGCAATCGAAACATGCAAAGAAAATCGAAGAATCAATCAATAAAGAGTTGGAAGATAACATAAAGTCAAAGGAGGGTCTAGAAGCAAAGATAGTATCTTTGTGAAAGGAAGTGCAAAAAAGGAATGTCCATCAGAACTTTTTGAACAACTAGAAAGAGTTGGATGAGATCATTAATAGTAAAATACCATGTGAAGACATATCTGGACTACGCTACACACCCTCTCATGTTGAGAAGGGCTCAAGCTCCATGACAATAGGAAAAGAAGCACATCAAAAAAGTTGTGCAAGTGTCATTAAGGGTTCCATAAAAAAGGAAGATCATACACCTCAAAAGAGAATAAAAAAAAGCAGAATCAACAACTTGTAGTGTAGGGGACTCAAGATGAAGCTTACAAAGGATCTGCACCACTGATAAGATTTCCCCCATCTAAGTACTCTAGCATATTTCATGGTTATTGTTATTCATGCACTAACTTTTGGGCACATGGCTAGGGATTGTAGAACATATGACAAGAATGAATATCAAAGTCATTATTAAAACCCTAGAAGCAAGTTTACAAGAACACAATGAATATACCCAATTGCACCATCATTTAGGTATCATATAGAATGCTTCAAATGTGACAACTATGGACATATGGCTCATAACTGTAGAAGAATGATGAAGTCTTCCATGAAAGAAAGCATTTGAGGAACAAGAATGTTTGGAGAAGAAAACAAGAACAAGAAGAACATATAAATGAAAAAATCCTAGAGACCAAACAACGCAATGCCATGATGAATCTACAAGTGGAGAATAAATCAAGATTTGGGCGATGATCTTGAAGAAACACAGTTTCATGTATCATTCTAAATGATCAAGATTGATGACTCCCTATCATATGAATATGGAAGAGGTGGAGTATATGATTCAGACTTATACATGAACGCAATAGAATACAGATACAAACATAAACACAGAGATGCAGCAAAAACAAATTCATTTCATTAATATCAAAGAACTAAAATATGCTTACATACATAATGAAATAAATTAGTCTCAACAACGGTAGCTTATCTCTGAGAAGCGATGTGGTGGCTACATGCCTCTGAACTGTGTTACAATGAGGCTCAAGGGAATTTTTATTATTGAACAACAAAGGAAAATACTAAAAAACCAAAACCCTAACCCGAGGAGATGGAACGTCAAGAGTTTGTGGGCCCCGATGGGATTAGTTGGGTAGCCAACTTTCCGAGGTCGTAACTTGGTCATATGATCTCTATTTGGCGCGTACAATACCTCGTTGGAAAGATCTCTCTAAGTATTGGAGGATTTGCCATAGGCCCCTACCTATGTCTATTGGCCTGCTACAGACCTCAAAAAAGCGTCGTTTAGAGGGTCAAAATAGGTCCGGAGGTTAAGGACCCAAAAAACTACTAAAAATAGTAAATGTTGTTATAATCAAGGAAACAGATGAAACCAACTAGAGATTTAGGTGGAATAGGCACATGACCACTAATATCCACCTGGATTAGTCCTATGCCCTTAGGAAGTAATGTTTCCCATTGCGTGCAGAGCCTCCATGAGGTGAGGAAATTAATGTTGAACTTGGTCAATGGTAAACCACTTGCTTTGGTGAAGGAGTTGTCCTGCTTTGAAAACTTGATATAGTTGGATCCTCTACTGGTGAGTTATCTTGATCGATGTGTCCATGATCCTCTTAGGTGTGGCATGTTCGACGTAATTTGGGCTGAGCATTGTTGGTGCCTGCTACTCAAGAACGTTGAAGGTGTCAAACAATGGGGGAAAGTAGTGTCATAGTAGGTCCACATTGAACATTGGGTGCAGGCCAAGGAACAATGGAATGTTGAGCTCGAAGGCATTGTGCCCTACATCCTTGGTGATGGTGTACGACCCATATAAGAATGGGAAAAGTTTGCGGTGGGGCCCAACAAGGCGCTCCTTCTGCAAATGTAACCAAACTTTGTCGCCCACCTAGAACTTGTGTGGCACCCAATGATGATCATGACGCTACTTGTAATTAACATTGGCTTTGTCCAATATTTCATGGACCTACTGGTGGATGTGCTAAATGCGCTCAGTGAATTCGTGAGACCTATCAACTTCGACCTGGACATGAGTCGAATCTGCTTGAGTAGTTGCAAATGGAATCCCAACCCCACCTTAAAGGGGCTGTGGCCAGTTGAGCTATGGAGAACTCTATTATAACTATCTTAGACATATGGGAGGATTTCATCCCTAGTGCATGGATGCTTCGAGTTGTACATGTGGAGAATATGCACGATCATCCTGTTGATGACCTCTGTTTGGCCATCAATTTGGAGGTGGAACGTCGTGGACTTATTGAGCTTGGTATCCACCATCGACCAGAGGCTTGACCAAAATGTACTTAGGAACCTGTTGTCCTAATATGAGATAATGGACTGTGGGATCCCAAAATGTACCCACACTCATTCAAAGAAGATCTTAGCAGTGGCTTATGTTGTGATACTCTTCTTGCAGGGTGCCAAAATGACCATCCTAGAGAATCTTTCAACGACCACAAAAATGCAGTCATTGCCATGCTTAGTAGATGGAAGGCCAAACATGTAATCCATCGAGATGGATTCCCAAGGCCGAATTGGAGTAGGGAGAGGAGTATATAGGCCTTACTTCTTAATGGTCAGTTTGGAAACGGTGCAGGAAGTGCAAGATTTGATGTACTTCCCAACATCCTGTCGAAGGTTCGGCTAATAAAAATACTTTTACATCATTGCCATTGTTTTCTCTACTATGAAATGTCTAGTGGCCCTACTAGTACGCCTCCAAAATCATCTTAGCATGCTGACTTGAAGGAACACATAGGTATCCTAAGCGTCATAATAATGCACTGTGGAGGTCAAAATTAGGGACTTGCTTGCCTTCTAGGCGCATCTGGTATGTGTTGTCGAATTCTGGATCACTCTTGTAAAGATGCGGTCACCCCAAAGTCTCGTGTCCATAAGAGTCGAGCACGGTGGTCAGTTCCATGACCGACGGTCGGTTGAGGCAAGCTGCAACATTATTGGTGCTACCCTTTTTGTACTTAATGTTAAAATGGAATTTTTGCAGGTATGTGGACCATTTTTTATGGTGATCATTCTGCAATTTTCCTTGTGTCTGTATGAACAACAAGGGCTGGTAGTCTATGTGGATGATCATTTCCTTCCACAGATTGTAATGCTTCCATTATTGGCAGGCCTGCACAATGGAATACATCTCTTTGTCATAAGTGGGATACTTTTAGACAATGTCTGAAAGTGTCTCACTATGATATGCCACTGGATGCCCCTACTAAGTAAAAGCTACACCAATAACATAGTCGGAGGCATCTATCTCAATCTCAAACAGTTGTTGAAGTTCTCATAACATGAGCACTAATGAAGAGTAGAGGTAATGCTTTAAATAAACAAATGCTTCTGTTGAGATTCAGACCAAAATAATTTTTCTTTCGCTCCACCCTTGGTGACTCGACTCAAAGGCCAAGTGATATGAGAGAACCCCAACACGAACTTGCAGTAGAAATTGGTAAGACCCGGAAATTTGTGAAGCTCTGTTAGAGTGGTTAGGGCTGGCTAATCCTGAATAACTTGTATCTCAGTTGGGTTCACATGCACACCCCACTCATCAATGTTGTACCCCATGTATTGAACCTGAATCATACCAAAAGTGCATTTCTCCAAATTTGCACAAATTTGTGTTGTCGCAAGGTTTGGAGGACCTATCGAATATGGTGGAGGTGCTCTTCCCCACTCTGGTTGAAGATTAGTATGCCGTCCAAACACACTACCATGAATGAGATGGTGAAGGGCTGCAAGATGTCATCCATCAACCTTATGAAGATTCTG
This sequence comes from Pinus taeda, assembly GCA_000404065.3. Classification (NCBI taxonomy): domain Eukaryota; kingdom Viridiplantae; phylum Streptophyta; class Pinopsida; order Pinales; family Pinaceae; genus Pinus; species Pinus taeda. The sequence goes on along the minus strand of APFE031240724.1, from coordinate 72,130 downwards.
GGGGCATTCGACAATCCAAAACGTAGGACCAACCATTCGAAGAGGCTCTCCTTGGATTTGAAGGCAATCTTCCACATATTAGAGGGTTCGATTGGTACCTGGTGATAACCGAACTTCAAGTCAATCTTGCTAAAATATTTGGCCCCCTTTAGCTAGTCCAGGAGGTCATCAATATGTGGTATTGGATACCTATTCCAAACAGTGACCTTATACAATGCCCGATAGTCAATACAAAGTCTCTAGGTCCCTTCCTTCTTTTTTACCAACATGATCGGGCTCCCACAAGGATATGAACTTAGCTTGATGTTCCCTTTCGATAACAGCTCCTGAATTTTCCCCTAGATTTCATCGTTCTCCAAAACAGAGCGTTGGTAGATCGCCCCATTGGGCAGCAACGTGCCCAAGGTTAAATCGATGTAGTGCTTGACTTGATAGTAGAGGGGTACCCCTGTAGGTGAGGTGAAGATGTCCCTGTACTCCTCCACGACCTTTTCCATTTGTTGTTGCCATGTGGAGGATCCCTATATGGAGGTCATGGATGTGGCCACAATCCTCTTCTTTCCCTGAAGGCGAATCATAAGGAAGACAAATTTCCCAATCTGGGAAATGATCTTACTGAATTTCTTCATAAATATCAAAGAGACGGTAGTAGGCGGTGCTACCTCTAGTATCCTATATAACTTATTGCCCAAATAAATAATAACAATGTGAGGCGTAGAATCATACACAACATGATGCTTCCATAAGCATGGTTGGCCTATTAATACATCACAAACTTCAAGAGGAGCAACATCACATAGTACCTCATCTATGAAGGGCTTGATGATGTTGGGAAAGCAAAACTTTTGGCTGAAGCGGAGATCTCGTCCTTAGTGAATATGGTGTACGGTTACGGGTGTGGTGTGTTCAGTAGGCCCAAATGCTTCATGACCTCTGCTGAAATGAGTTTCTTTTGGCTTCTGTTGTCAAAAATGAACTGCAACAGAGAACCCTTCACTCGCATCTGTGAGTGGAAGAGTCGTTGTCCCCCCTTTGTATCTTCAGGCTCAAACTTTTGGATCTTGGTGGTGGCAATGGTGGAACTAGGCTCCACAACAATAATCTACTTCCCTTTATCATTCCCATTGTTGAGCTCTGACTGAGAGTTATAGCATGCATATGATTAAGAAGTCTTCACCTCGGCCACTAGAGACTACTTGGCTCGACACTTACTTGTGTTGTGAGTGGGGCTCTTATGGAACTCACACCATTTCCCCGTGTCCTTCTTTGTCTTTGTGGTGTTTTTATTTGCTTGCGGCTTCGACGGGTTGTCCTGGGTCACCCTGCCTTGGATTTTTCCTTTTTTCTGCAGTTTGGGAGTGCCTTTCCCTTGCTTTGGATTCACATTTCCAAAGTCTTACTTGTTCTGTTTAAATTTGTGCTCAATATTGACAATATATTGTTAGGCGGCACCAAGCGAGGAGATTTCCATGAACTCCATCTCATCTTGGATGTACTTTTGTAGATATATGTGGTACTTGAGTACCAAATTATGCTCAAAATCCTTGATACCCAACTTCGTGCAAAGGGTATGAAAAATATTTTTGAACTCCGACACCTCTTGGTCCCTTCCCTGCCGCAGCGTGGTCCACTGTATGTATTTATCTTCATAGCTTCCGACACGATAATATTATTCCTTGATGGCATCTCAAAAATAATTCCAAGTGGGCGCGACTGAAAAATGTGAGGGTTCCCTCTCGCCCTTCTGTTCACAATAGGTTTCCCACTAGTCCTTTACATGAGGGGTGACTTTGAGAAGTGAAAATGTAATATTTTCCTGATTAGAAAAGTCATGAACCAAGAAATATCCTTCCAATAGATTTCCATCTATCTACAGCGTCTGCATGGCCTTCAAATATGGGAATGTCAAATTTGACTTATACCTTAAAGGAAGTGGCACCGCCAGAGTCGATGTTGAATGAAGATGTGTCCCTTGTGGGTAGCGGTTGAAGGGTATGTGCAAAGTTATCCATCATCGCGTTCCTTTGTCACTCAAGGGCTTATTCGAGAAATATTTTGATAGTATCTATTGCTCCCTCATCTTTCTTTTCTTCTGCCATGGGAGCTTGTCGGGGTTTGTGGGGCTGGTCTTGCAAATGTTCAACCAGTTTGAACCCTAACTCCTTATACCCTAACCTTGTTGGGGACATGCAAAGAAAAATAGAGAGATCAGATCGCTCTGATACCACTGATCCAGACTTATATAGGAACACAACAGAGTACAAATACAAACATAAAAAAACAGATGCAACATAAATAAAACTTCATTTCATTAATATCAAAGAAATGAAATATGCTTACATACAAAATGGAAATAAACTAGCTCCGACGATGGTAGCTTATCCCTTAAAAGAGATGTGGTGGCTACATGCCTCTGAATAGTGTTACAATCGGGTTTAATGGCCTTTTTATTATTGACCAACAAGGGAAAAACCTAAACAACCAAAACCCTCACCCTAGGAGATGGAACTCCAAGAGTTTGTGGGCCCCATTGGGGTTAGTTGGACAACCAAATTCCTAGGGTCGTAACTTGGTCATATGATCTATTTTTTCCACGTACGATACCTTGTTGGAAATATCTTCTCGAGTAATGCAGGATATACAAGTATAGGCTTATTGCAAACCTCCAAAAAATGGCGTTTAGTGGGTGAAAACAACTCTGGAAGTTCAGAACCAAAAAAACTGCTAAAAATAGAAAATGTTACTATAATTAAGGAAAAAGATGAAACAGACTGGAGGTCTAGTTGGAATAGGTGGGTGTCAACCAATATCCACTTTGATCAATCCTCCCCCCTTAGGAAGAAATGGTTCCTGCTATCACTAAGGTTGTCCCTAGGCTCCTATTAGGGATACGGCCGAGGTAACCACAAACCAATCTTCTGATTGCAGGTTCTAGCCCACCTGCAATCGGAGAGGGCTATCTCCTTTAGATTCAACCTTAGTTGATCTAGTTTCAATCTTAGTTGATGATTTTGGGCTAGCTTTCTGACTTCAAGGGAATGTTGACTGTGATTGGAGGGAAGGTAGGATTCTCAAGTAAAGAGGCACAGTAAGGTGTTATAAGTTCTGAACCATTGGGCATGGAGTCACAGATTGAGGCATGCGAGCGTTTTCTTGGTCACAAGGGGATACGGAGCGGGATAGCCACGCAGGATACAATACTCAGGCTGCTGAAAGTATGGAATGAATACCAGGGATGAAAGGCAAAAGAGAATCATTTCATCATGCTGACCAAGGGGAGAAGTGGATGAGTGGGATCCCGGAGCAGTTAAGAATTCCAAAGACATGCACTCATATGTGAAAGAAACTGGGTAAACTAGAGCAGTTAAGAATTCTAGCTCATAACTGTTTCAGCAGAAAACATCGAAAAGTGCAGAAATTGAACTTAAGGTGTATTTAAACAAATCTTAAGCTATTCTTTTTTCCTGCAGCTTAGAAAGGTGGAAAGATGATAAAAACATAAAATAAACAGGGGAGAAGAACACTTATTGGACCATGCAGAGACACAGGAATTCCGTGATCATTCCTTGGCCAAGAGAAAACAGCAAGTTGTTTCGCAATCCATGCCTTCAGCAATCTTTGATTATGAAAAATATGACGATTACAGTGCTAGTCTTTACTCAGAGAAATTGCTGGAAAGGAAACTGACCAACAACTACTACTACCAACCAACCAACCCTTTACAATATCGCTTCGGGTGGTATTTATAGACAAAATATCATAAAGACATCATTACAAGTGATCTTGACAGGTCTGCTTAGAACTCTTCAAAAACCTAAATGCTGCTGGAAATAAATGCAAGTAAATCTTTTTGGCTGCGCTGGGGGCAGCTGAATCGGAACAGGTGATGAGGTGGCCCTTGGGGACCAGATGCGGTGTTGCTGAAGTGAATGTGCTTTGGGACTGCAGCTCGGCTTTGGTGCGAATTGAATGTGCAATTATTATGATTTGAGAGCTTCAAGTGATTTTGCTCTTCTCCTATGGATCTGCTGGAAGATATTCAAATTTCTCTTGCTTTGGGCCGCTGCTCAAGATATTCTCTGATACACTTTGCCGCTACATTGATGATTTCTGTCGTCGACTGATACTCTTTAACACACTTGAAGCTTGCTGATTTGATCTGATACACTTTAAACTCTGTGAATGATCTGCTGTTGTCTACAAACCGGATCCTTTGGCACGATTGGACGATTTTCGGGCTTTTTTCGGCGCCCAGTGGGCTCGGCAATCAAAAGATTCCCTGAAGATTCCTCGAAATGGCCTATTTCCCATAGCGATGTGTGAATAGCGCATCGCGCTATTCGCGCATCGAAAACTACCTCTGTTTCTTGATCTGGAGCTCCGAAGTGCAATTTTTCTCCTTGCGCGAAGCTTTTTTCGGCTTTTCTGGCTGCTGACGTAAGCACTGTGTCGGCTGTACGGCGGATGACGTCATCAGTGGGTCCCTGGTACAGCGCAACGTGGTGAGGTACTGGATGAACTGTTGGCGAAGAGGTTCCGATGCAATATCGCGATATCGCGTCGGCGGGGAAAGAGGGGGATCATTGGGTTAGAGATTGGTGCTTGTGACTGCCGATATGCGATATCGCGATATCGCATCGGTGGAGAGGGAGGGGTGAACAAATTAGACACTCGGCGTTTGTGATCGCCGATCGCCGATTTCGCGATGTCGCATCGGCGGGGGACGAATGGGCATTGTTTTTCATGAAAGTGAGATGGCGAGTTTGCGATGCGAAAACGGCTTTGAAGGGAAAAGGTAAGTAAGTGGGTGTGAAGGGCTTTTGAAGTTTCGAAAGGGGTCCGACTACTTCGGGGGAGTTTTATACTTAGGAAGGAGTCCATAGTATGTGGAAGGTGGTTTCAGAGGTTGGGTTCTTGCTTAGTTTCTGATAAACTAAACAATTCCCGGGACTTGCTATGGTTATTTTTCAACCAGGGGAGGGATATTACATAGGGGAATTTACTTAATATTAATACGGGGATGGGAAACATAGGGAGCTAGATAATAATGTTTAGTGGTTAATATGGAGATGATAAGAAAGCGCTAAGTTCGGGAGACTTAGGCTGTTACAGGGGGTAGGACCATACTTCAGGAGAAGATATGGAACAACTTTGAGTAAAGCAGATCTTTACTCAACCAGAATGATGAAGATGATGAAATTAAGAGGCGTCAAACAGATCTTGACCTCTTTTGGGGATGTTAGTTAGTGATTGGGGAGAACAGAGAGGGGAAGTTAGTTATACCTCATTTGAGCCTTTTTGCTTACAAATCTTTGCTGATAATGTTCTGCATGATATGATACCTGCAAGCTTGGAACTTGTCAGCAATTCAACAGCCTCAGAACTACCTACCCAGCATACTTGCCTAGCATTTTTTCTTCTTTTGCTTGGGGGTGCACTTAGACTTGCAAATCCATCATACATTTTTCTTTTGATACTTTCCTATCTACATACTACCCTTATTTCTTCCAGAGCCCAGATTAAACTATTGGACTCTTCTGTTTCTCTACCTATCTAAGAGTCTGCCAAGATTAAACTGTTTGGACAGACTTACCATCTCTATATTCTAAAACAAGAAATTTAAACCTAGGGAGACCAAGATTAAACTGTTTGGACCTCCCTTTAACTAACAGTAGCGATACCAGGAAAACTTTACAAAATTTGAAGGCAATTGAATGGACTTGAAGTAGCCTTCTTCATGTGGAGACTGTTTAAGCAAATATGGAGCATTGCAACAAGCAAAGTACAACATATTTGGCCTGTGAAATGCCAATCATGAAAAATGAATACCTGCTGCAGCAAGAGCTAACAGTGGCTCCACTCGGGGATGGCTTCTCCTTGCGGGAAGTCAAGAACAACAGGCCAGAACGCCTTGATTTTCACTTTCTTGCTGTCTTCTGCAAAAATTTATTTTCTCCAGCCGCTTTATTTCTTCTACCTACCTACCCTAACCAGCAACTGCTTTGCTGTTAGGTAAAATCAAATAACTAGCGCAGCCATTCAAGCAACTGTGAAACAAGAAAATCTTGCTGACTGATCATTTCTGAACGCAAAAGCATCGTCCGGGCGTGTGCTTTTACAACCAAAATTGTGGCCTGCATCATTTGCCGCTGAAGCTTACGGTCTTCACTGAGGAAACATGTTAGCAAAATTTTGTTAAGCCAAAGTTCCATATAATCTGCATTTGGATCAATGAACTTACCCTGTGAGAGAACTTCCTCTGCTCCGTTTGAATCTTCAATAGAATCATGCAGAGTCTGTGAATCAGCAAGTGGCGACATCTTCTCCTGAGTTGAGCACGGGAGACTTCGGCATGATTTGGGACCTTCTGGGTCGAGGGGAGCAACTGCATCTTCGGTAATGAGCCTAGCAGATGAACCTTCTGTCTTTCCCCTGGATCCCAGATCGCACAGAATCCTCAGGTCCTCAGGCAACAGTGTTCCCTCCTGAATATGGGCATGGAAGCTCAGGTATGATTCTGGGCTCTTTGGGCTGGAAGGATCAGTTACATCGTCAGTAATGACCCTAGCCATTGATCCTTTTGTCTTTCCCTTGGAACCCAAATCATACTCAAACTGTAATTCAGGAGACAACACTATTTCCCGCTGAACTGGAGGAGGAAGATTTTGGCAAAACTCTTGAGGGTTGCGAAAATCATCGAACTGAATTTGAGCTCCCAGGAGTTCAATTTCATTCTCATATTTTTGCACAACAAACTCAAGGAACAATTTATTCCGGCCGCCAGGTATTGTTGACAATACCTTTCTGAAAAATCTGTCATCGAGCTCAAACTCTGATAAAATTTCTCTGCATTTTTCTAAAGCTTCTTCTATCGGAAGTTCTTCCCAAGATTCGGTCATTCTCTTTTTTTGTTAATACATGGGGTACTTGGCTGTAACATTTGGTTCGTTCCTCAGTGGAGCCTTTGATTGAAATTGAAGTGGAGCCGCCAGGTGGATGTCTGGACTCTGAAGTGCCTGATCTCTGTTCACCATCAAAGATAAGAACTAAACATGACAAGCCTTCAAAAATAGGAGCACTTCCTCCATTGGGGTTTAAAGATGAACCGTGTGCTTGAATCCCCAATGGTGCGCGCAGATACAGGTCAACCAAGGCTTTTACAAGTCGGTTTCTTCCACTGTAGAGCTGCAGATTGATTGCATTGATTTATCTGAGGAGGTCCCCAACGGAGTCGCCATTATGTTATCACTCAGGTTGTCCCTAGGCTCCTATTAGGGATACGGCCGAGGTAACCACAAACCAATCTTTTGATTGCAGGTTCTAGCCCACCTACAATCGAAGAGGGCTCTCTCCTTTAGATTCAACCTTAGTTGATCTAGATTCAACCTTAGTTGATGATTTTAGGCTAGCTTTCTGACTTCAAGGGAATGTTGACTGTGATTGGAAGGAAGGTAGGATTCTCAAGTAAAGAGGCATAGTAAGGTGTTATAAGTTATGAACCATTGGGCATGGAGTCATAGATTGAGGCATGCGAGCGTTTTCTTGGTCACAAGGGGATACGGAACGGGATAGCCAAGCAAGATACAATATTCAGTCTGCTGAAAGTACAGAATGAATATCAGGGATGAAAGGCAAAAGAGAATCATTTCATCATGCTGACAAAGGGGAGAAGTGGATGAGTGGGATCCCGGAGCAGTTAAGAATTCCAAAGACATGCACTCATGTACAAAAGAAACAGGGTAAACTAGAGCAGTTAAGAATTCTAGCTCATAACTGTTTCAGCAGAAAACATCGAAAAGTGCAGGAATTGAACTTAAGGTGTAACAAAACCTATCTTAAGCTATTCTTTTTTCCTGCAGCTTAGAAAGGCGAAAAGATGATAAAAACATAAAATAAATAGGGAGGAAGAACACTTATTGGATCATGCAGAGACACAGGAATTTCGTGATCATTCCTTGGCCAAGAGAAAACAACAAGTTGTTTCGCAATCCATGCTTTCAGCAATCTTTGATTATGAAAAATATAACAGTTACAGTGCGAGTCTTTACACAGAGAAATTGCTGGAAAGGAGACTGTCCAACAACTACTACTACCAACCAACCAACCCTTCACAATATCGCTTCGGGTGGTATTTATAAACAAAATATCAGGAATACATCATTACAATTGACCTTGACAGGTCTGCTTAGAACTCTTCGACAATCTAAGTGCTGCTAAAATTAAATGCAAGTAAATCTTTTTTGACTGCGCTGGGGGCAGCTGAATCAGAACAGGTGACGAGGTGGCCCTTGGGGACCAGATGCGGTGCTGCTGAAGTGAATGAACTGTGGGGCTGCAGTTTGGCTTTGGTACGAATTGAATGTGCAATTATTACGATTTGAGAGCTTCAAATGACTTTTCTCTCCTTCTGTGAATCTGCTGGAAGATATTCAATTTTCTCTTGCTTTGGGCCGCCGCTCAAGATATTCTCTGATACACTTTGCCGCTACATTGATGGTTTCCGCCATCGACTGATACTCTTTGACATGCTTGATACCTGCTGATTTGATCTGATACACTTTAAACTCTGTGATTGATCAGCTACTGTCTTCAAACTGGATCCTTTGGCACGCTTGGGCAATTTTCAGGCTTTTTCGGCGCGCAATGGGTTCGGCTACCAGAAGATTCCCTGAAGATTCCTCGAAATGGCCTATTTCCCATAGCGATGCGCGAATAGCGCTTCGCGCTATTCGCGCATTGGAAACTGCCTTTGTTTCTTGATTTGGAGCTCCGAAATGCAACCTTTCTCCTTGCGCGAAGCTTTTTCGGCTTTTCTGGCTGCTGACGTAAGCACTGCGTCGGCTGTACGATGGATGACATCATCAGTGGGTCCTTGGTACAGCGCGACGTGGTGAGGTACTGGATGAACTGTGGTGAAGAGACTCCGATGCGATATCGCGATATCGCGTCGGCGGGAAAAGAGGGGGATCAATGGGTTGGGCATTTGGCGCTTGCGACTGCCGATATGCGATATCGTGATATCGCATCGGTGGAGAGGAAAGGTGGACGGGTTGGACACTCGGCATTTGTGATCGCCGATTGTCGATATCGCAATATCGCATCGGCGGGGGATGGATGGGCTATGCTTGGTATGAATGCCAGAGTGCGAGGTTGCGACGCGAAAACGGTTTTGAGGGGAGGGGTAAGTAAGTGAGTGTGATGGTCATATGAGGTTTTCGGAAGGGGTCCGACTACCTCGAGGGAACTTTATACTTAGGAAGGAGTCCATCGTATGTGGAAGGTGGTTTCGAAGGTTGGGGTTCTTGCTTAGTTTCTGATAAACTGAACAATTCCCAGGAACTGATATGGTTATTTTTCATCCAGGGGAGGGATGTTACATAAGGGATTTTTAGTTAATATTAATACGGGGATGGGAAACATAGGGAGCTAGATAATAATGTTAGTGATTAATATGGAGATGATAAGAAAGCGCTAAGTTTTGGAGACTTAGGCTATTACAAGGGGTAGGACCATACTTCAGGAGAAGATATGGAACAACTCTGAGTAAAGCAGATCTTTACTCAAGCAGAATGATGAAGATGATGAAATTAAGAGGCGTCAAGCAGATCTTGACCTCTTTTGGGATGTTAGTTAATGATTGGGGAAAGCAGAGGAGGGAAGTTAGTTATACCTCACTTGAGCCTTTTGCTTACAAATATTTGCTGATAATGTTCTGCATGATATGATACCTGCAAACTTGGAACTTGTCAGCAATTCAATCAGCCTCAGCACTACCTACCCAGCCTACTTGCCTAGCATTTTTTCTTCTTTTTCTTGGGGGTGCACTTAGACTTGCAAACCCATCATACATTTTTCTTTTGATGCTTTCCTATCTACATACTACCTTATTTCTTCCAGAGCCCAGATTAAACTGTTGGACTCTTCTATTTCTCTACCTATCTAAGAGTCTGCCAAGATTAAACTGTTTGGACAGACTTACAATCTCTATATTCTAAAACAAGAAATTTAAACCTAGGGAGACCAAGATTAAACTGTTTGGACCTCCCTTTAACTAACAGTAGCGATACCAGGAAAACTATACAAAATTTGAAGGCAATTGAATGAATCTTGAAGTACCCTTCTTCGTTTGGAGACTGTTTGAGCAAATATGGAGCATTGCAACAAGCAAAGTACAACATATTTGGCCTGTGAAATGCCAATCATGAAGTATGAGTACCTACTGCAGTAGGAGCTAACATGATCAACCAATTAACTAATCAATCAACCCAAAATAATTGTTGCATGCAGAGAATTTGAGTTACCTAGTTGAGATTCGAGTTCAAGGGAAATATACTATCAATTGTAAACTATTCCAAGTTGTACAGGTGGTGCATGCAGTCAGAGGATGAGCCTATGGTAATTGTGAAATTCCTAAATAATAGGGGAAATTTAGCAAGGGAACAACACAAGGAAATAAGAGATTGGAGGCTTGAAAAATTGGATAAGCGTTGGCCAGGTTCAACTAGTTAGGTAGAGGGATAGACTATACACTTGCAGAGGTTGCTCTGACTTGAGAAACAATTGTATTTCTTCTCTATTCTTTAATTAATGAAATACAAATAGTAGGGGTTTTGAGCAATTTATTTCCCCTAGATAAATCTCTGTGTATGTGGGTTGAATCTTGATGCATGTTAATGATTTTTGTTCTCGTTCATGAATTTATTTTTGCAAATGAGAAGAGTAGCTTCAACTCTTGTGATCTAGTAAATTTCATGAGTAGTTTTGAATCTACATATTAATTTTTACATGGTATCAGAACAAGAATCACATTAGAGAAGATAATTTGAATTTTTTTTATTGTAGGAGGATTGAATTTGTAGGATCCATTCTTTAGAACTAGTAGGATGCATTTCTATGGACTAAGACTTGATCATTTCCTTGAGGGAAGCTCAAATTATGTTGCTTGGAAGGACCACATGGAGGCAGTGCTAGAGGATAACAGGTCCAAGGAATTCATTGATAATGATATTGTGAAATCAATAATAGATGATGCTTAGAATCCAACAGATTGGAACATGTGTGTTGCCAAGGTGAGAAGGATCATATCGGAGGGAGTTTGAGACTATATTGCCTCGAACCTCTATTATATAGGAGAAAGACCTCCTCATCTGCTCGGAGGATAAAGACATGATGACTGAAGGACTAACCAAGTTCACAGGCCTAGTTGTCAAGCTGACACTATCTAAACGCTATCAACTTGCTTTATAAAGCTTCTCAGCGAGCCTAAGGGTGCGTTAGTGCCTAGGGTAACTCTACTTGTTACCTCGGGAATAATGTTAGTGATCCTACATCAGTTTCTATGGGTCAAAGGAGTGAATTGATTGAGAAAATATACCTATATTCTCTACTATGTTAGCTCATAAAAGTAGGAAAACATCAGAACTCGACCTGTTTGGGGGAATTACTAATTCCTAATGAAGTATCAAAATGGGAAAGAGCACTAAGGCATGGAAACATCACTGCTTTTGCCTAATGGAACTCATGAAGGACTTGTAAATGCTAACCTCACATGCTATATATGCAAGGTTAGGGCCATTGTGAAAGAGGTAGAACCATTAGAAAGGATTGCCTATTTGACCGTCGAGTAGAGTCTTAGACTATGGCATCAGAAGAGGTTAAGAAGGGAGAGAAAGAGAGGAGCTAGAGGGGTAAGGGAAGGCTGATGCAACTGATGGTTGTAATCACTCTTTCTACATCAATATAGAACTGCAGTTGTGTTGTCTGCTCCTTGATGTTGGTAGTATAACTTGTTTATATGTTTATTCAATATCTTTTAGCATGAGTGGCTTAGTTATATGCAACTAGATATCTTTTATATGTTCATGCATTTGTTTATCAAGGTCTTATGTTGTGATATTACACTTGTCTTTGCTATGTGCAAGTTTTTATATGGTGTCGACTCAAGGGTCTTCCGCCTAGACGCATTGTGCTCTCCAGCAACACCACACTAAGACTCAAGGTAATAATTCCTTCTCACTTTGATATTCATTTGTTAAACATAGATATGCATGTATCTTTGTGATAGCTGCAACTAATCTGACTGTCTGCCAAGGGTCCTAGGAAGATCCTTGAGGGTTTTCTAAATCATCAAACACACATGAATTAATCCCTATAGCAGAATTAGTGACTCCACTGGGGACTACACTTAGTTCCCGGTTTTTCTCATAAAGTTCCTAGATCTCTCTTTCTTCCAGGCCTTCCTGTACTTCTTCATTCCCTTTCTGACTGCTCAAGACCATAAAACACCCTTCTCTCAGTGCTCAGCCCTAGATCTGATCCCCATAGCCCATTTTTTTGAGTATTTTTCCTCACTAATGCAGGTTACCAGTGAAAATAGTGCTTTATAAAGAACTGTGCCCTAACAAGAAGAGCATTAGTGCTGAAACTAACTCTCTGTAGCCTCTAATATAGAGTGTTAGTCAGCCATTTCTTGATAAACAACTTACCCTATGACCTCATGGGTTGGTAAATTTGCTTGTAGAATGATTAGGGATCTGTAACTGCACTTGTTTGACTAATCCATGTCCTAAAAAAATTATTTTTTAAAGAAAATAGCTTTACTTCTTAAAGTTTTTGTTTTCATTGAAGAAAAAATACAAATTTTTTTACCGTTTTATGCTTAGCTGGTTAGATCTTCATTATTTGGTATCAATAGTTATTAGTGAGCATTGAAGTTCTATCGGTTATGCTAGTGTTTTACTTAATAGGATGCATGGTATAAATATTGATTTATGAATGAATCTCCCTTTGTATAAAAAACTTATTTATCGAAAGTGAAAATTTACAGGCATTGTTTTTGCATGATTTGAGTCAGAGTCCCATATAATTTCATACGTCAACACCCCTACCAAAGACTTTAATAAAGTACATTTAAAATCTACCTAATAAAATCAATCAACAACTATTTTTAGAGAAAAAACATTTTAGTTTAGGCTAGGACCTTGGGATAGGTAGTATTAGTTAACTTCTCAAGATCATACACCAAAACTAGTGTCATTAAAGAGAGAAATCCTTCTGCACTCATACTATCTGTGACCACTCCAGTAAAAGTGGAGCTAAATATGAGACAACATAGAACGGTAAGTGAAGGTAGTCGACCTTTGCTTACATCTCCTTTGGGTATTATTTGTATCGGGGATCCCTTCGGGGATATCAGAGCTAGGTCAGGGACTCAGGTATCTTGCCCACACAGCATATTGTTTGTGACTATGTCTCCCCCCAGTAGTGTCTGTGTTTTGAGGTATCCTTAGTGGCCATATTTTTAGGGATGAACACAATGTGATTGGGGTGGGCTGCCCTGGTACCTAACACAAACGAACCTACTTTGTCTTTAGTTTTTGGGAGGGTGCTCATCTTCACGAGAGTACTTGGCCCCTTAATCTAAGGTTCGGGCGAAGCTCAAGAGTAATCATAGCTATAAATTTGGCCAACTCTCTCTGTTATTCATTGTGATACTGGGTTTCATCTCCAATGATCGGTGCTTATTAGACAGGGTCATTTCCCTCTACTTGTTGATTGATTTCCCTAGTGTATTTTTTATTTTTGAAGTTCCACAGTGTGATCACTGAGACTTTAATAAACATCATTCTAAAATATAATGATAAAAATTATCAGCCACCATGTCTACATCTAGCCCTCATCATCAATATAGATGCTTGTTAGGACTTCGCCCACTCACTGTGGAGGATCCACCAAGCTCCAGCAAACCAGATTCTCCGTCTTCAGGAAACTAGTCTTCGAGATCTAACATAGAATCAGTTTGGACATCCCATGATTCAAGCTTATTGGAGATTGCTTTACTAAAGGATTTATTCCTCCATACAATCCTTCCTCCATACGAATCAGTTGGGCCCACTCTTGGTTCTTGTTGCATTTTTATCTCCTTTGTCTTCAGTTGGAACATTTCTGCCCATCCCATCGATGACTAACGGGTTGTGGGCTTTTGTGGACACTTTTGGTCCACCACCACCTCCCCAGTTGACAGTCATTACCACACCTCTGATGGTGAACCCCGATATCCCATCTATCCTAGGTTAAAACCCTATTGTGACACCCACAACGAGTGGAACCTAGTACATTTCGGGTTCTGCCTCTAGACCTTCGACAAGTGCTACATATAGTGCTCCTTATAACGCTCAATATGGCATGTTTATCATGGGTCCCTTCAACCAACAATATGGTTGGAATCCATTATATAGTTCTAACCCCCAGATTCAGGCATCTAGGGGCCCAATTCTCAATATGCATATACCGGCTGGGAGCGTAACAGTTCCCCCCTCCGTTTTCAGGTATGCATGGTCAGTCATTGATTGACATGAAACCTCCTTATGTCAGTAAAGGACCTATGGTTAGTTATGTGGCGAGCAGGAACTCTCAATAAGGTCCCAATCAATCCATAGGGTCACCCTACTCACAACCTCAAATGAGTCAAGGGGGAACTCCTTATCTTGGGGGCACTTCTCTCCCCTAGCCTAACAATCCCTATGGAAACCCAAAATATAATACGATACCCCAAGGCACTTACTATACCAAGAAATCTATGTATAATATTGGAAACAACATGATGGAAGGACAACAAGGATCCTCAAGTCATATGTCATTGCCTTGGTTTGATTCGGGGGCATCAAACGCCTTGCCTTTCTTGGCAATGCTTAATATCCATGACTTGTACAAACTTACAAATGACCTTATTTATCACAACTTACTTTGGCCACCAATCCTGCATAAAATACTGACAGACATCCCAAAGTTCAAAGAGAAACAAGGGGAGGATCCAGGTACACACATCACCACCTATCATCTATGGTGTGTTTCTAACTCCATGGTGGATGCTAGTATCTGGCTACGTCTCTTTCCCCACACCCTTACTAGCAATGTAGCCAAGTGGTACATCAAGTTACCACGTGCATTAGTCAATACCTTTGGCACTTTAGTGATGGAATTCTTAAAGAACTTCGAGCTACCCATCCACTATGAAACAAGGATGGAACTCCTCACTTCATTACGTAAGGATACCACCACCCACATCTCTGATCATATACATGAATGAAGATGTAGGCAGAGGTTAGTGGATTGGTTTTGAAAGTCTCTACTGCCCCAAATCGCTAAAGATGTCATCTTAGGTGGTGTGGTCACAAAAGGCCAATCCATTCATCGTGCTTAGCAATTAGATCTGATATATTCGTAGTCTGGCACTTTATACGATATCATTCCCAATGCCCCTTGCAACTCCAATGCTCCTGCTACTTAGCAACCAGGAGCACACACCGATGGGATTATCAATGCAACCTCTAGGGCTATTGTAAAATAACTTAGTAGTCACATTGCCTAGATGTTAGTTGACCCCTCTACCAAATCGACCGCTCTTCCTACCACCATGATAAACTCTGTGCAATCTACATAAAAGCCCAATGGTAAGAACAAGAAGAATAAGAAAAAGACCTCTCCTTCTAAAGAGTAGTCAACAAAGTAGCACAACCCAAAGCAGAACACTACTGCACTCTCTAATGATGGAAAGGATAAACCCACCAGAAACCCTTGAAAAATCTGTGCCGAAGACCACATGACCTATCGTTGTCTGCTTCTTCAAGAATGTAGAGATTTCATTGCTAAAAAGGACACTAGAAAGACCCCTACTATCTTGAATAATCCTTTCCCTGCTCAGTAGTAGCAACACCTTATTGAAAACCAACCCCAACCCCCACAAGGGGGCAATGGTGGTTCGTACCATCCTTCAGCTGGTGAAGGACCATCTATCTTTTACACCTTTGAAATGGTAGATCTACAAACTAGAGCCAAATCTTATGGAGCTCCAGTTACTCATGCAGAGGGAACCTCCTCAAGGCAGAATGCACCGTTTCCAAATGATCTTCATATTGAAAGGCTAGTTGCTGATCTTGTGATTCGCCCCCCAAAAGGGGCACTTCATCGCACAATGCACAATACATCTGCACGTGCTGCCCAAAACTACAATATTGTAGAAGATTTGGTGCAAGCACCATCAGTTATGTCGGAACTCGAAGTATTTCAAACCTGTCCATCACAAAGGAAATGTCTGCTTTCGGCTATTGGTGGTATCGACCCTTAGGATTCCATGCTTGTAATTTTCAACATGGAAAAATGTAAACCTCCCCTTTCACACTAGCTTGCATTTCAGGTAGAAATATTTTCGAAAGGAAAACAAATACATAGAACTATCATTAACGAAGGTGCTTCAAGTTGTGTAATGTCAGCTTCATGTTGGATCGCTTTGGGTTCTCCAACCGTATCCCCACCGTTGAATTCCCTTAAATATTTTGACGGCCACACTTTCATCCTAAATGGTTACCTACCTAGCTACCCCATCACCTTGAGTGGGAAAACTGTAATGGTGGATATCGAAGTCGTAGATAGAAATCTTGACTATAATCTATTGTTGGGTCACAGTTGGACTTATGCCATGACTACCATTATGTCTATTGTCTTTTGCATCACCCTATTTCCATTGGATGGAAAGATAGTCATAGTGGACCAATTGTACTTTTGTACCCTTGATTATTCCTTGTTATCCAGTGTCTCTATACCATTAGTGGGTGGTGTACCTGACTCTTACGTCTGTATTAGTACCAATCTATTGAAGGGCTCTTCCTTGATGGGTTGTTTCCCTCTTCTACCACCAATGGTTCCACAGACGGTGAATATCATTTCATCCGTTCCTCACGAACTGACTGATCCTTGGATCCTACTGGCCCCTTAAGACACTGACACATACGGAGAAAAAATGCCGTTGTCACTAGCTGAATTGGCCTACCAGGGAATTTAATATACATCTAAGTCTCCTGTCACTTTGGTCACGGCCAACGGTACCACTGCTCCTCCCATACTTGCTCCTTCTTTTGATCCCCTCAATCAAATCCTACCTACAAACGAAGCTATTAGAGAGATCATGAGTTTAGAAGAGCGCTCTTGGGAGGACTCCCACCATCGTGTTTCGATATCTAATTCAGAGATGATGCCTCCTCAAATCTTGTCATTTGACACACTTGAAATCGTTTCCTCATCTTATACAACGATCCAAACTATGGACTCGGAAGGAAACGTGGGCAGTATTTCAAAGACATTGCTCATCAATACTTATGTCACGACAGGCATCGTAGAAAACATCTAGGTTGGAGTAGATTGCACTCTTGAGGAAATTTCAAGCATCACCTGCCTTTCTATGGAATTTCATGATGTATTTTCTTGCTCTTACGAGGAAATGCTCGGTATAGATCCTTCTATCATCGAGCATGAGATCAAGATATACGACAATGCTAAACTTGTCTGCCAAAGGCTTCGACTAGTCCACCACCGCAAAACGGAAACCATCAAGATAGAGGTGGAAAAGTTGTTACATGATGGTTTCATCTATCATGTTCCCTTAACGAAAAGGGTTTCCAATCTGGTTCCTATGGATAAGAAACAAGGAACCATCTGCATATGTGTCAACTATCGAGACTTGAACGCCGCGTGTCCAAAGGATAATTATCCACAACTGTTCATTGACCAAATCATCGATGACCATGCTAGTTGTGAATCATTCTCATTCATGGATTTTTTCTTAGGTTACAATCAGATAGCTATAAAACCAAAATACCGGCACAAAACCGCCTTCATTTGCCCATGGGGAATATTTTCCTATCGAAAACTCCCATTTGGTTTAATGAATGTTAGAGCAACATTTCAAAGGGCCATGGACTACGCATTTCACAATATCAGACATATCATTGAAGCTTACTTGGATGACCTTCCAACCCATTCCAAGAAGTGAGCACAACACCTAGATCATTTAAGAGCTATCTTTCTTAGGTGTTGGTTTTATAACATATGTCTGAATCCACATAAATGTGTTTTGTTTGTTGAGTCTGGATGCTTACCTGGATTCATTGTCTCCAAGCATGGGATTAGGGTTGATCCTGATAAGGTAAAGGAAATTACTCAATTTCCTGAACCACAATCCATTCTGCAGCTCCAACATTTGCAAGGGAAAGCAAACTTTTTACAACGGTTCATCGTAAAATATGTTGAGTTGATGAAAGGATTTATGCACCTACTTAATAAGGGAGTGCCGTATCTATGGGATGATCAAGTTCAATGATCATTTGATGCCTTGAAAAAGGCACTTATATCAGCCCCACTCCTTAGCACTCCCAACTATGGGCGTGACTTTATTCTATATTATTTGTTGAAAGGCCTGGCTGGGCCCGAACTTAGATATTCACATGTGGAAAAGCTGGGTAGTTGTCTTTGTTGTCAACCGATTCTGACATTACATACTATTGCGAGAGACTATTGTCATTGCCTTGGAGAATCCCGTCAGACACATTTTGTCTCATGAAGTCATTGGAGGGAAATATTCCAAATGGATCATAATCCTCCAACAATATGATTTGATTTTCAGTGCTGCCAAGGTGAAAAATTCCTTAGTCTTCATTGAACTTTTGTCGAATCTTCCCATTGTCAATCCTAAGGAGATAGCCCACAATCCTCTTTCAAATAAAGTTGTCTATCTTATCGACACTACTAACCCTTGGAATGGTGACATTCTTGTTTACCTCTAAGCACAACATTTCTGCCCGGAGCTATCGTCAGGTGACCGTTTTCACATCCACCACCAAGCGCGACACTATTTAGTGCTTAAAGATATGTTATATCTCCATGGTGCTGATAAAGTTCTTCGATGTTGCCTCACTCATGAGGAGGAAGAACACGTTTTAAATGACTACCATGCTGGGGCACGTGGTGGCCATCTTTCTAGCATATATACTGTTCATAAAATTATGTGCGTAGGCTACTACGCGCTGACATTGTTCAAAGATTTTATCAAGGCTATCCGATAGTGCCATCCTTTTCAAGTGTTTACAAAGAAATGTGTGCTCCTCCAGCCCTATTGCACCCAGTTATCTCCATTGACCCCTTTGCCAAATGGGCGATAGAATTCCTAACTTGCAACCCCTTTTCCTCTACTCGACACAACTATATTATCGTAGATGTGGACTATTTCACGAAATGGGCCAAAGCCCTTCCCACATTCGGGGTTGATGGAGAAAATGCAGTGCTATTCCTATTTAATCAAGTCATTTGTCACTTCAGTGTTCCCCACACGATCATTACAAACCATGGGTCTCATTTTCAGAATCACATGATGTCTGACTTAACATCACTTCTCGGTTTTCGCCAGGATCTTTCATCCTCCTACTACCTCCAAGCTAATGGTCAAGTAGAGTCCATCAATAGAATCTTAAAAAAAATGATATGTAGGTTAGTAGGGAATCATAAAACCCACTAGCATCAAATTTTATATCCTGCACTATGGGCATACTGAGCTTTAGTTAAAACTGCTACAAGCTTCACACCTTTTTAACTAGCTTATGGCCTAGAAGCAATTTTACCAATCGAGTGTCAGATTCTTTCCTTACAAATCGTTGTTGAACTCTTGCCCAACACTATTGCCGAAGAAGAGTGCCTGCTATACCTAAATCAACTGGATGTAACCCTTTGAGATGCTAAATTGGCAGTTGAAGCCCACAAGTGTCAGGTCAAAGCCCAGTACGATAAAAAGGTCAAGCCTCATTCTTACCAAGAGGGAGATCTTGTTTTACTCTATGATAAAAAAAACATGACCTCTTGGGGGCAGGAACACTTCAACCCTTATGGCTTGGTCCATATGTCATCAAGAAAGCCCTCTCAAAAGGGGCATATGAACATCAGGACTGGGAAGGAGTGTCGCTTGCTGAGCCCCAAAATGGGCTCTATCTAAAAAAATATTATGCCTAGTACTGCACTAGTCATGTGCTTTGTAATTTTATGTATTTATAAGTTTTTCTTCTTTTTGATGTGACTGGATTTTTTGGTATTTATTAAAGTATTTGTCTCAAACATATTTCTCGTAGTGCAGATGCCTTCATTACACTTAGCATACATAGGATATGAAGATGGTGCCAGTTGTCACACATGACACATTGCATCAGCTGCTTGGATCATTTACACACCTATGTCGGAACTATTTTGTTCCGGTGGAGTCTTTCTTGGTACTGCCACCAACAATATTGCTGAGTACATGTTCATAATTTTACTTCTCACTGAAGCGTCATCAAGGGACATCTCCAATCTAGTGGTCAGGTTAGACTCTTAGCTTGTTGTTATGCAATTGGCAAATCATTATCACGTTTATAATCCAATTTTGTTACATCATTATTTAAGGGTACAACTCTTGGAACATCAACTTGAGGTTATCACATATGAACACATTCCTAGAGAATTTAATACAATTATTGATTCATTGGCAAACTATGTGTTAGATTGGCATTTTTCTTATTCACTATAGATACATGTATGAAAGTAAATATTTACATAGTTAAAAATATACCAAAAACACTTAAAAAAATTTTACATCATAAAATACCAAAATATATGTGTGTGTGTGTATATATATATATATATATATATATATATATATATATATCGAATCCAGTAGTTTACATCAAAATATTCCCAAAACTTGGGTGTTTTAAGTACAAAATGGCTACTAAGCCTAGCTATAAACACTCGTTGGCTATACCAAAGCACTTGCTAATAGAGCCTACTACTCATGAAATGATAACACTACTCTAGCTATCCTCCGAAGAGGAACCAGAAACTGCTCTGGCACACCGACTGTGTGCTGTTGCATATGAGCGGGGATATCCCTCATAGGAAGGGGGGGCACACCCATGCTCAAGCCCTCCAGGTTCCTCAGAACCTCACAAAGACTGTCAGCATCACCCCCCCCAATCAGGTAGTTGGCCTCCTCACCTCACTTGGCGAGGTTCGCCTGCAGGTCGTACTGGTGCCACATATGTGTCAAGCAAAAGGCTTCGTGTCAGTACTTATTCACCCATAAAATAAACAAAAACATAACATAAATATTCAAAAGCTTAAAAATACTTTAAGTACTATCAAAATCATTCTTACCTTGAGGCCCACAGTTTGTTCCAGGCGGCAGAATCAAGTCAGGATCACTAGCAAAGTCCATGCCCTCATAGGCATAGTCGTCAATCATCACAACCTGGCCACTAAGCCATTCAAAGAAATCTTATTCCAAAAAATGTCGAATAGGTCCTCCTCCTGTGAGAGGATCAAGTGATGCCCATCGCCCCTGCCTAGGCTCCCTCGGATCAAGGGTACCTAAGCTCATCCACAGGCACATAACAGGTACCCTCTCAAGTGTGAATGAGACAATGAGAGTGCCTTACCCAAAACTTTGTTGGGTTTGAGTCTTGCATGCGGTCAATTCTGCCTTTAACTGACAAAGCACTACATCACACCAGTTGAATATCTGCGGCTGGACATAGTCAAGTGCAAGCAATAGTTGGGCCTATGTTGCAACTTAGGGACTCTTCGTCCCTGCCAAATGCACAATAAGCCATAAAATGGTCCTCATAGATATGGGCCTAATCCTCTCTATAGGGACTCTATTGTTGATGAGTCTGCTCTTAGGGATACAATAAGCTTGAACTAGCTCTAGGGTGGATCAAGGATCAGGCCTACCCCTAGTCAGTTTTTCCCATGCTCCTCTGCATGACAAACCGATCAAGAAATATATATCATCTCGGTCAATGGCCAACTCATGATCCCGAATCTTGAAGACCTACTTGTGTTCATCCCAACACTGAATAATCCAGCTCAAAAGGTCCTCTTGACCTTTGATCAAGTCCAAATTAGCATACTTCATCAACCTACAGCAGTGCAATGCAAGTATGCAAGCAGGATCATTTCACATCATCAATTCTTATCAGTCATGGGCCCGTTCTCTCCATAGACTAGTCATAATGGCTCAAAACCTGCATAAATTAACCTAAAAATTAGTGGAAATGGGACAAAATTTCTTATTAAACCACTACCTGGGGTTTTTGGGGTGCACCCTCATGCACTAACGCCCCCCCTAGTTACATATAGGGAGGATTAATGCCCTCCACTAGGTCATAAAGGGTGTTTAGCACTCCCTACAGGCCTGGTAGGGGGTGTTAGGTGTAATGAATGAACTAGGGATCCCCAGTTCTCTAAACAATCACCCCAAAAGCTGATAAAAAAGATTTAATAATGCAAGATCAAGGTTTGGCATCTATCTGGGACTAACGACACATCGAATGGTTGCCCGGATTTGCCATAATTGTCTGTGGAAAATCTACTCCTCTTTATCTCCAAAACACTCTCACAACTCTCAAATGATGCAAATGGTGAAAGTGGAGACTCAAGAACTCCCCTATAGTCACTTTGGAGACATGACTTATCTTAATTGAAGTCATTAAAGTAGAAGACGTCCATTTCCAATGATAATTATCATGCGCCATGACCCCATATTGGAAGAAATTGCTCATGTTTTGATGAAATAATTTCTAGGATTGAATGACAGAAATTATCATGTGTGACTTGTTGGAAATAATACTAAGAGGGGGGGGTGAATCAGTATTATCAAGTCAATTATTTTTCAATTCATATATAGATTTGTATACGCTACTTTAGTTAGATAAACCAGTGTATATACACAACTTCGGTTAAATAAAACAGCGTATAACTCACGAACTTGTAATTTAATTATTCTTCGAATGTTAATCTTAAATCTGTGTGTCAGAACCATATAGACATCAATTAGGAATAGAAAAATAGTGCAGATAGTCACACACAAGAACAAAAGATATAAGGTGGAAACCCAATGTGGGTGAAAACCACCGGCTGCAATTCATCTCTATCTTCTTTCAATTAGAAACTTCCTTTTACAATGTTTCTATACTGGTGCAGTCTTATACCAGTATGCAAGATGCTACCTGTAGAAGGCTACAACCTTCTCTCATTCTCCAGCTTCACCTGGAAGGGAGCTACAACCCCCTTTAGCTCTTGTACCAGCTGAGGTTCTAGTACGTAGGCTGCTACCTGCAGAAGGCTACAACCTTCTCTTTTCTTCCAGGGACCATGTTTCATAAATTTTCAGGCTGGATCCATGAATAACATCAATCATACATCAAGTATATTTGCAACAATAAATCTCCTTTGTACAACCCAATATAGAATCAACCAAACACTTCTCTGAATGTTGTAACCAGAAAATAATAACAGTAACCAGACACCAATTCTGA
Source organism: Pinus taeda (assembly GCA_000404065.3). Lineage (NCBI taxonomy): Eukaryota > Viridiplantae > Streptophyta > Pinopsida > Pinales > Pinaceae > Pinus > Pinus taeda. The sequence goes on along the minus strand of APFE031240724.1, from coordinate 48,959 downwards.
ACCCAGAACGCTGCAGCAATAAACAAAAGTAGCTAAAGCGTACGCTACTTCACTATGTAGAAACCTGCATACATACGCAGTTGTATCATGCCAACTAGCGTATTCACCATCTTATTTTGCTGAACCTGCGTGTATACGCGCCTCTAATGTGCAGAACCTACGTACAAATCTATACAAGGCAATTTTCTCTTTTCAAGTATTCAGACATCAAATATACCCAGTTTATCAGATTTAGAGATCTAATCATGCGCAAAATACAACAGATCAAATATCATACAATGATACTACTATTTAAGCCTTAAGGTCTTGATTCATCAATAAAACTTATCCATCTTTTAGCACTCAGGTTCCTCCTTAGATCAAATTCAGCAATGCACCATAAACCAATCACAATGTTCCAGATCTTGCTCTTCTTCAAATATTCAATACTTGAATCAATTCCCTTGCCAAATGATCTCCTTCCCTTTTTATAGTCTTAGGCCTTTCTTAACCATGGTCCAAAACCATTGAGAACCAATACTAGGGACCCAATACTAGGGACCCAATACCAGGGTTCAACACTTTGTATGCAATACCAAGGACCAAAACCATAGGTCTGACTAAATAACATGGATCAACATAAATTTTCCTACATGTATGCACCTTTTCTTGCATGCAAGTGTGTGCATATTCATTCGCGCCTTTTGATCAGTGATCCTAGGTATATACGTGACTTTTCTAAGATGAACCTGCGTATACCTTATTTTCTTTCTTTCTGAGAGCCTAAACTGTGATCTTCCCTTTGAGTGAGTTGCCATCAAGGACAACACCTGTGCCATAGTGCCAAACTTGTGTCATAATGCCAACAATCTCCCCCTTTGGACTTGATGGCAACCCCAAGTCACTCAAAGTCATTCTCCCCCTTTGACATCAAGGGCAAAGGGTTATGCTTCCCCTGAGTATATGTTGAATTTTCTACTCTACTGTGTTGTCCAAGCTCCCCTTGACTGTAAGAAGATGTTCTATAAGAAGATACATAACTTTATATATTATAAATGACCTTCCTACCACCAAAGACTCATACATGCATCCATATCCCAACAAGTGGGAATTTACTGAACTTCCCAACCAAGTGGGAATACACCAAGAATTGACATATAACAAAACAAAAGGAAACATTACTTCATCCATCCCAGGCATAGTGGGGAAACCAAGATAGGCCGTTACATGACCTTGATAAGAAATGAAATACATGACATAGAGATGAAATATCTACAACAAGATAAGGATACTTAACAAACTATCATCAACAACATCTGTCAATCATCATTCAGACCAGCAACCATGTTCTCCCTCTACACCTGTTCCACTTGAAATCAAAACAACTGTGAAATTGAACGAAGATCTTCTAAGATAATTCCAACAAGGCATTATTAGAAGAATATATTCTCCCCCTGAACCTGTGCTAGATGATCTCTGTTAAACCCATGACAAACTCTTTTCATCCTGAGTCTGACCCCACTGCTTTTCTTCAAACCAGAATATACGTGACTGTACCCACAGAAACCGGCGTATGTACACAGATTACCCACCTAGAACTCACGTACAATCATTTATCTATGAAAACAGACAAGATTCAACAACAAGATGATGCATCAACTATCCCCAGCTTCTGTCTGAGGTATTCAAATGCCTCCCTAGGCAGTGGTTTGGTGAGTATATCAGAAACTTGTTCCTTAGATGGAACATACTCCAACTTGACCTTTTGTTCAAGAACTTGTTCCCAAAGAAAATGATACTTGATAGGTATGTGCTTAGTCTTTGAATGCATGACAGGATTCTTTGAAATACTGATTGCACTTGTATTATCACAGAAAATGGAAATGGGTGGAGTACAAGTGATTTGAAAATCTTGCAATGTTTGCATCATCCAAAGGAGTTGTGTGTAGCAAGATGTAGCAGCTACATATTTTGTTTCATTTGTAGATGACGCAATGGAACTTTGTTTCTTGTTGAACCAATATACTAATCTAGGACCCATGAAGAATGCACCATGACTAGTGCTTTTCCTATCATCCACGCTTCCTGCCCAATTTGCATCTGTATATGCATGAAGTGTGAGATATGTACCTCTAGGATACCATAAGCCATAGTTTTGAGTTCCTTGAAGATATTTGAAAATTCTCTTGACTGCCTGAAGATGAGTTTCCTTTAGATTTTCCTGAAACCTTCCAACTATCCCTACTGCATGCATAATGTCTGGTCGTGTACCTGTTAGATAAAGTAGACTACCAACCATGGATCTATAGGTTGGTTGATGTACAGCTATTGATTCATTATTTGTGCTGAGGCTGCATCCTGTTACCATAGGGGTACATACTGGTTTCGAATCCTCCATCCCATATTTCTTCAAGATCTGCTTGAGATACTTGGTTTGTGATATAAAAATACCGTCTTTGTTTTTTTGAACTTGTAAACCAAGAAAGTATGTGAGCTCACCAAGAAGAGACATTTCAAATTCCTTTTGCATCACCAAGGCAAAGTTTTGACTCATGTATTCCTCATTGCTATTGAAAATGATATCATCAACATACACAACAAGTATTAGAAATTTATCCTTGTCAATTTTTATATATAGATTGCTATCTGTTGATCCTTTTGAAAAACCTTGTTGATGAATGTACTTATCCAACCAGTAATACCAAGCTCTTGGAGCTTGTTTAAGACCATAGAGAGCCTTTTTGAGTCTACATACAAGTTTTGGATCATTTCTGAGGATAAAACCATCTGGTTGCTCAATATATACTTCTTCATCCAAGTCTCCATTCAGAAAGGCAGATTTAACGTCCATTTGAAATACTTTGAACTTCTGAAAGCTAGAGAGAGCAAGAAACATTCTTATAGCCTCAAGTCTAGCAACTAGTGCAAAAGTTTCTTCAAAGTCTACCCCTTCTTGTTGCAGATACCCTTTACAAACAAGTCTTGCCTTGTTTCTAAACACATCTCCATTTTCATTCAGCTTATTTTTGAAAATCCATTTTGTCCCTATGACATTCTTATCTTTTGGTTTAGGAACCTGTTACACAAAAATATCGTCACCATGACTATTTGCAGTCAGTATGGGTCTATCATCACTTGTCCTCCTAAGCAAGTCTCAGACCTCAGCTCTTCATGTCAAGCTTTGAAAATGAGAGAAAGACATTAAAAATCAATAAAGCTCTGGTTCCGCACTTTCTCTCACTGTTACCTGTGGTCCTGCACCCTTTATTCATGTTACCTGTGGACCTGCCCGCTCTGTCTGTAAAGGGCTGGGTGAGGACCCCTGTGAAAGTCAAAAAGGTGCAAGTTTATTCTAAAAAACTCACTTTGGGTTAATTATAGATGATTCTAGAAGGAATTTTGATGTGGATTGTTCGCTCCAAGGTGGTTCATGCATCCCAAAATAGAAGGAACTAATCCCTTGATAAGAGGAGCTATCCCTTTGAAGGAGGGCTTTATCCCTTTCAAGGAGGACCTAGTAAATTCCCTCCATTGCACTATAAATTAAGGCATTGGGCTGGTTGCTAGAGAGGTTAGAAGCTGAACATTTTTAAGGGTAAATGCTGATGGAATTGAGACTTCCTAGTTAAGCTTGAGAGCAGAGATCACATACCTTTTGGCTTCATTGGGAAGCGAGTGAAACTTGTCAAAGTAGAGGAGACTTCTTGCTGGACCCTGGGAGGAGCTTAGACAACATCAAGGCACAGGTTGTAAAGTTATTCTTTGATTTGAATTAATACAATCAGATTCATTTTTCTCAACAAATTGTCTTATGTGGTTTGTTTCATAAATTCCTTGATCATTATGATGGATATGCTTTATGACATTGGCTTTTTAGGTGCTATTTAATTTGTTTGCTTGTTTTTGTTTGCAGACTTGCTACAAGGGAGCTCATTTGGATCAAAGGAGTGAGGCTTCCACAAACTTGCATTGGACCCAAGGTAGGCCTAAAACACTTGTTTGCCTTTGTTTTTAATTGCATATTTAGAGAAAGATAGTATTTGATTGGCTTGCTTGTCACTAGATATCTTTAGATACTAGGAAGGTTGAGCTTGTTCGCAAAATCGACTCATTCCATGTGACAAATTGGCGACTCCACTGGGGACTTGAATTTTTCCTTGTTTTTACTTTGACCTAAGAAACGGTGTTTTTGTTTTTGTTTTTGGCTTGTTGTGTGTGAAATTGGGTGGATTTAGTAGTGCTAGAATTATTTTTTTGTTTTTTCATAACTTTAAGAGAGGAATGCACCCTCGGATTGCAACACAATGCGGACTTATCCGCACTTTTGCTTTTTCACACAGAGCGTTCCCACACCTGTGTGAACTGTGGGCCTGCGGACCCTACTAAAATTTTGAAAAACTTAAGATTTTCTCTTTTAGTCTTTTTAGTATTTGTTTAGAGGTTCTTATCCCCTGCCCAGACCTGCATGTGACTTGTTAAGAACTTTCCTTAGGTTAATCCCATCGGTGTTAGGGTTTTAGGTGAAATTCCTATAAGTTTTGGTTGCCAGTCTTGATTTTCATTTTGGTCGTGTAGTAGCTTAGAGCTTAGAAGCTGTAGAAGCCTCAGATCACCTTGGTTTTTACTGGCCTTCCTATGAGTCTGACCTTTTGCAAAATATACCTTTGTTGAGGAATCCATCTTGTGTTTTCTCTTTGCGAAACTTCGAAAAATCTTGTGTTAAAAGTTTGGATTTCATTTTTAAGAAAGAAAACAAAATTGGTTGTTTTTTGACTAATTTGTGATTCTGGACAAGTTAGTCCTTGGTTTGGTTATAGCCAAGTAAAACATCCTTGAAAAAAACATCTTGTAAGCTTTTACTTCAAATAGTTTTTTATAGTTTATATATCTCAAGATTTGCTTTGTCCATAGTTTTGAGTGTTTTATAAATAAAAAATCTCTCTTTTGGAAAAGTTCGTTTTTGTAGTATTTGAGCGTTTGAAAGAAAGGGAATTTTTTGTGAAAATAACAAGTTGTCTCATTTTGAGTGCATTGGAAAAGACAAAAACTCTTCTTTTAATTTGTTTGTTAAGAAAGATTTGTGTTTACAAGCATTTGCATTCTCAAACTCTTTCCTAGCTAGAAGTTCATTGAAGGGAAAAGACTGCTTAATCATCTTAAGTGCATTTTTTAGTGATTTCGAGTCGAGTCTTCACACCACGAGTTTCATCTCCGCACCTCTTGACTTAAATAAAAACCAATAAAAATAACGCTTAAAGTAAAATCAATCTAGTAATCTTTTTGTTTCTAGGGCTCTATTACACCAACATAGCTTAGGCTAGTGTCTTGGAGTAGGGAGTAATCAACTCTCCAAGATAGTAAAATCCAATTGTTGCATCTATGCTCTGGGAAAGCTCCTCTTAAAGGAGAAGCATGAGATCATGTCCGAACTAGTGTGGGAATCAATCCTTCCTCATTGGGAACGACGCTAGATATTCACGTATTAAAAACGATAAACCTTGGATTAACGATTGTCGAGGAACCTGGGGTCACTTGTTGGTAAACCTTGGATTATGTCAAGGAGCCTTCAAAGGGATTGAGCTTGCTACTCTTCCCTTGCATGTGTATCAGATCGTAGACTGTTCCCCCAGGTATATTTGTTTCCGTTGGTGACCATAGTGACCATATTCTATAGGGTTCTTCCTAAGGTAACAGTGGTGGGAAGACCCCAATGTACCTGGAGCAGACATCGGCTAGACTCACTTGGATTTTCTGGGGGGTTCTCTTCACTCGAGATAGTTTAGTGGACGAACTTGTGCCAGTCTATTCATTAAGCAAGTTGTCGGGGTAACTATTCCAACCACCATTTCTATATTGAACTCTGCGACATTGGATTTCATCACCAACTAGTGTTTTCAGTACGGAAAGTTACTGTTTGTGTGTGGTTTGATCTCCTAGATTCTTTAGGCGTGTGATTCAATTTGTTTGGTTCTTTAGAGGATTTAGGTAGTTTTCTTTGAGATTTTACTTTGTTTTCGTGTGAAGTAGTTAAAATATTTAACCGTGGCTGAATTACCGAGGAAATCCCATAGACTTTGGGGCCAACCTCCTTGAGTTTTCACCGAGCCAGCCTGAAGGGCTATGAGCCCTGGTAACTCCTAGAGACAGTAGAGTTGGATCACCTGAAGAAAGAGAGTCTTCTTTGGTGGTACATCCTGATTTTCAAGCTTTAGTAGAAGATTATAATACACAGTCTGTGTCTGTTTCCGAAGTTACTGGTAGTGTTTCATCTACTGGTGATATAGGTGAAGAAACTGAAATATTTGAACCTGAAACTGAAATTGTTTCTACTCAAACATCGGGGTTTAACTCTCTAGCTTCAAGTGGTCCTGGTTCACCCAGGGTAGAAAGAGTAATTACCCAAAATCTTCCTTCTAGACTAATAGCTATTGAAGAACTTGCTACTCCGGAAGAAAAATAAGGAATCCCTATCCCTGAAAATCAACCTGTTATAGAGCTTAGGGAGCATGAATCAATCTTTTACAGTCCACCTAGGAGCAGTGCTTGGTATCTTTCATTGACTAACTTTTTGGAAAACCTGGGACTAAGTTTTTCACCACCTCGTATTTCTTATCACCCAACACCTAGGGATTACTATCCTCCATTAAATATGTCAAGACATTCGTCCATGTTTTCTCAATCTCCAGAAACCTTTTTGTACGGCTGTCCTGCTATTCCTGCTGGGTATCAGTCACTTTCGGGTACTTTTTCGGGAGCATCTCCTCAACCTATTGAACAAGGGTTATTAACTGGAAATAATGGTACTAAGCTGTTGAGTGTAGAAGATATTCTCATGATGTTGGGTACTATTCCCAATCCTTAACCTCAAGGTGGTCAGTCACTGCCTGGGGGGTAGCCTCAAAATCCTCAAGTATTACTTGGGGGGCAACCTCAAGGTACCCAGTTTGCACTTGAGGGGCAACCTCAAAGTACCCAGTTTGCGCCTGGGGGGCAACCTCAAGGACAATACATACCTACGGGACAATACATTCCTCAAGGTCAACCCCAGACTCAATATGTACCTCAAGGTCAACCCCAGACTCAATATGTACCTCAAGGTCAACCCCAGTATCAATATGTACCTCAAGGTCAACCCCAGTTTCAGTATGTGCCTCAGGGTTATCAACCCCAAGGTCAGTACCCAACCCAAGGTTACCAACCACTTTCCGGTCAATCATATGTTCAAGTTTCTGGAAATGTACCGTTGAATTATCAACCCTACCCTCAACCTGGTTATGGTCTTCAATATTCTCAACCTGTTATGGGTCCATACCCCGGAATGAGCTTAGTGTGTGATCCATCTCAATCCCAACAGGTCTTGCAACTGAATGTACAGTTGTCATCTCAAACTGGACAACCCTTGGTTTCTGGTTCACCCCAGCAACCTGTCCAGTCTACTATTCAAACTTCTGCACCTTCTGTAGTTTCTCAGCCTGGGCCTAGTACTCCGCGTACTCTGCCTCAAACGACTGCTGCAACTGCTGCAACATCTGTTCCATCTACCCCACCTACATCTGGAGTATCAACAACTCCAGTTTCTACTATTCCTGTATCTACTCCTCAGACATCTTTACCTCATTCTGGACCCATGGTTCACACTTCGGTTCAGATGCCTGTAGGACAACCTGGTTCAAGTACGGTCATCACAAGTCAACCTCAATTTACTTATCAACCGTACCAGGGACAGTACCAATTCGGTCCTACTGTGCAGCAGCCAGTCTATCAGTATCAACCGTACCCTGGGTATACATATCAACAACCTCAACAACCCTAGTACAGTCTGGTTAATCCTGGTTTTTCGGGAGGATATAATATCCCAAATGCAATTCCAATTCCTAGTTATCCTGGATATCCTCCTACTGGGACTGGTCTGACAACCCAGAGTTTTAGGGACCCTAATCATCAGTTACCATTTATCACAACTTTGGACTTGCCTGACTTAACGTGCCTTACGAACGATCCAATTAACTATCTTCCGTTTTGGCCTCCAATGCCGAATAAGTTGCCTAGTGATATTCCTAAGTTTGAAGGCAAATTAGGAGAGGACCCGTCAAACCATGTGATGACTTATCACCTCTGGTGTGCGTCTAATTCCATTTCAGATGATTCAATCCGTTTAAGACTTTTCCAGCGCACTCTAATTGGTCTTGCGACCAAGTGGTAAATTGAGTTACCGCGAGCCACTTTTTATAACTTTAGTCAGTTAGCTACTTCGTTTTTAACTCATTTTCAGTTGCCAGTCAGATATGAGAATGGCACGGAATTATTGACTTCGTTAAAGCAGTCAATGTCCACTTACATTTCAGACCACATTCATGAATGGAGACGTTGACGACGTTTAGTGAAAGTTTTTATCCCGGATCAAATCTTAGCTTAATGGTTTGTAAAATCTTTACTAACCAAGATCACTGAGGATGTAGCTAAGGCTGGAGTTGTTATTGAGGAGCAAGTAATTGCTCAAGCACAGTACCTTGACTTAGTTTATACTCAGTCAGGTACATTACACAATAAAATCCCCGATCTTCCCAAGCAAAATCAAATCGCTGCAGCTCCTTTAGGGTCTCATGCCGCTAATGGTATGATTGGTAAGGTTAATACCAAAAGTAAGAAGAAGTCTTCCAAGAATTCTTCTCCTATCATAACCTTGCCAGATTCCATGACAGGAGATTCTTCCGCAGAACTTTCCACCAAGATTCATGTTGTAGAGTCGTCTACAACCAAATCAAAATTCGGTGGTAAGAAGAAAGGGAACAAGAAAAATAAAATAGATAAAAATTCAAAGGAGAAACCAGAAAAAGTGGTATCAACTGATGAGAAACACAAACCTTTTTATCCTTGTCTCATTTGGGATGAAGAGCATTTTACAAGAGACTACCCTCATCGTGCAGAGGTTGCGAAAATTGTCAAAGGTTCCCAAACTCCTGCTGTTTTGAAGGATCCTTTTCCAAATCAAGACATTAAGATGATAGGTTCTTCCTCAAATGCCAATGAAGAACCCATACTGATAATGTCCCATGTTAGGATTGCAACTCGATCGCATGATTATGGAAGTAAAAGTCTTATTGATGGTAAAGAAGCAGAATCTTCTCATTCTAACCCATCAACCTTAGCTCCTGGTTTCGATCCACTATAGATCGAGAAACATAATCCAGACTTAGTAATCAAACCACCCGCTAAGGGTATACTTCGAAAGTCAGCTTTCAATCCACATGTGAGAGCAGCTCAGAACCATAACATTGTTGAGGATTTAGTTGTTTCACCTTCAGCAATGTTGGCTTTGGAAGTGCTGCAATCATGTCCAGCACAGCGTAAATTACTTTTGTCGGCTATAGGAGTTGTTGACCTTCAGGACTCGAACCTTATAATTTTCGATCTGGAAAATAGTACACCGTGCTTACCTCATCAAATGGATTTCTAGATCCAAGTGATAGTCAAAAACATACTTGTTCATAGGACTATGATTGATGAGGGAGCCTCAACGTGTATTATGTCGATATAGTGTTGGAGATCGCTTGGTTCTCCTTCACTAAATCAATCCCCGACGATTCTAAAGGCCTTTGATAGCCGTGGGTTTCATCCTTTTGGCATTCTACAAGATTTACATATAGGGGTCGAAGGCAAAACCGTTAATCTAGATGTGGAGTTGGTTGATGCCCCTCTATATTACAACCTTCTCTTGGGTCGTAGTTGGTCTTACGCTATGACAGTTGTCATTTCATTGGTCTTTCGGCTTATAAAATTCCCTCATAATGGAAAGATCGTAACCATAGACCAACTGAATTACTTTTCGTTCGACCTAGCCTCTTTTGAAAGCATTCAACATGTCGATAAAATGACTATCCCGTATAAGGATGTTGGAGTAGGATTAGTTAAAGATGCCAGTTTACTAGGGACGTTTCCTTTTCCTCCTATCAACGCATCGTCTTCTATTGCAACCATTCATATGATTTTGTCAGACACCATTGTTTATGATGATCCTTGGATTGTACCTTCTGAACCTGAGATAGACTCATTTGGTGATGTTATGCCTTTGAGTCCATATGAAATTGCATATCAGGCCGTGCAGTCGCTTTCCGACACATCTTCAGCCAATATTGACTTAATGGATGTGGTCCATGAGGAATCACTTTCAACTTCAAACTCGGACTCAATAACATTTTCTGAACTTGTTCACACCGATGAGCAAATTTGTGAAATCCTATGCATCGATGATTTACCATGGGAAGATCTTCATCATAGATCTTCATTTTTACCTGAGAGTGATCATTTTGAAAATGATTTTTCATCAATTTTTACGATTGAATATGTCAAGGAAGATTAGAATCCAATGAAAAATCCTGATTCAGAGTTAAACTTGGGAAATATTTCTTGAACTATTCCTATTGACATTTCAGTTAAGCCTGGAATTGTTGAAAACATTCATATAGGTGTCACTTGTACGGAAGATGAAATTCAAACATATAAGGCCCTATTTCAATAATTCCACCACGTGTTTGCCTGGTCATATGAGGAAATGCCAGGAATTGACCCCGCAATTGTTGTTCATGAAATCAAAACTTACTCAGATGCTAAACCCGTCCGGCAACATTTGTGTCAGATCCACCCAAGAAAAGCTACTTTAATTAAAGCAGAAGTTGGAAAATTACTCAAAGCAGGTTTCATTTATCCGATTCCGTTAACGGATTGGGTATCGAATATTGTTCCTGTTAACAAAAAGCAAGGGAAAATAAGAATATGTATCGATTATAGGGACATTAATCGAGCCTGTCTAAAGGACAATTACCCAACTCCCTATATCGATCAAATCATTGATGATTGTGCCAACAGTGAAATATTCTCCTTTATGGATGGTTTTTCCAGATACAATCAAATCAATATTCTACCTACTGATCAACCAAAAACAACTTTCATTTGTCCATGGGGGACATTTGCTTATTTCAAATTACCTTTTGGGCTTAAGAACGTCGGGGCAACTTTTCAAAGGGCCATGTCTTATGCTTTTCATGATATCAAGCACATTGTGCAACCCTATCTCGATGATTTGCCTGCTCATTCATTACATCGAGCTGATCATCTCATTCATTTATGCACAATCTTTATGAGGTGTAGACATTATCGGATTAGGTTGAACCCACACAAGTGTGTTCTTTGTATAGAAATGGGTTGGTTGCTGGACTTTGTTGTTTCGAAAGCCGACATTCGTGTCGATTCCTTGAAGGTTGAAGCCATTGTCAAATTGCCTCCTCCTTCGAGTCTTCGCCAACTCCAAAGTTTGAAAGGGAAAGAAAACTTTTTACGTCGATTCATTCCTAACTACATCGAGATCAACAAGGGTTTTACCCAGTTGTTGAAACATAATACTCCATTCTTTTGGGATGAGATAGCTGAGAAATCTTTTGATGCACTAAAACACGCGTTGACCCATGCACCGTTATTGCATCCTCCCAACTACAACCAGGACTACTTCTTGCATCTCGCCGCCTCCCATTCCACCATCGGAATGGTGTTAGTTTAGGAAGATGAATTTGGTATTGAACATGTGATATATTATCTTATTCGAACTTTAAATCCAACTGAGCTAAAATACTCACATGTGGAGAAATTGGCATTGGTAGCTGTTCAAGCTGTCCAACGTTTTCGTCATTACATTTCACTACGTAAAACTACAGTAATTTCAGATTGCAACCCTATGATCTATATTTTGACCAAGCAATTGCTAGGGGGCAAGTACTCCAAATGGATTTTGATCTTGCAGGAGTTTGACTTGGAATTTGAAAAGTCTAAGTTAAAGAAATCTTTAGTTTTTGCGGAGTTAATGTGCGACTTCTCGCATGCTGACACGGAAGTTGTGGCGGAGGAGCCCATTGTGGACGAATCCTTGTTTCTAATTATCACTTTAGATCTGTGGTACGAGGATATCATCGTTTATCTCCAAACCCAATCCTTTCAGCCAGATATTTCAAGGTTAGAACGTCGAAAAATATGATTCCAGTCCCAACAATTCAGAATTATTGGAGATACTCTTTATCGTCGTGGGGTGGACTCTGTTTTTCGACGTTTTTTAACTCATGAGGAAGCTGAAAGGGTCCTAAATGATTGTCACTCTAAAGTGTGTGGCGGTCATATGTCTGGAAACCCAATGTAGGTGAAAACCACCTATTGCAATTCGTCTCTATCTTCTTCCAATTAGAAACTTCTTTTTACAATGTTTCTGTATTGGTGCAATCTTATACCAGTACGTAGGCTACTACCTGTAGAAGGCTACAACCTTCTCTCATTCTCCAGCTTCACTTGGAAGGGAGCTACAACCCCCTTTAGCTCTTGTACTAGCTGAGGTACTAGTACGCAGGCTGCTACCTGCAGAAGGCTACAACCTTCTCTTTTCTTCTAGGGACCACGTTTCATAAATTTTCAGACTAGATCCATGAATAACATCAATCATACATCAAGTATATCTACAAGAGTTAATCTCCTTTGTACAACCCAATATAGAATCAACCAAACACTTCTCAGAATGTTGTAACCAAAAAATAGTAACAATAACCAGACACCAATTCGGAACCCAGAACACTGCAACAATAAACAGAAGCAACTAAAGCGTACACTACTTCACTATGCAGAAACCTGTGTACATACGCAGCTATATCAATGCCAACCAACATATATACTGTCTTATTTTGTTGAACCTGCATGTATACGCACCTCTGATGTGCGGAACCTGCGTACAGATCTATACAAGGCAATTTCCTCTTTTCAAGTATTCAGACATCAAATATACCCAGTTTGTTAGATTTAGAGATCTAATCATGTGCCAAATACAACAGATCAAAGATCATACAATGATACTACTATTTAAGCCTTAAGGTCTTCATTCATCAATAGAACTTATCCATATTTTAGCGCTTAGGTTCCTCCTTAGATCAGATTCAGCAATGCACCATAAACCAATCACAGTGTTCCAAATCTTGCTCTTCTTTAGATATTCAATACTTGAATCAATGCCCTTGCCAAATGATCTCCTTCCCTTTTTATAGTCTTAGGCCTTTCTTGACCATGGTCCAAAACCATTGAGAACCAATACTAGGGATCCAATACTAGGGTTCAACACTTTGTATGCAATACCAAGGACCAAAACCATAGGTCGGACTAAATACCATGGATCAAACATAAATTTTCCTACATGTACACACTTTTTCTTGCATGAAAGTGTGTGCATATGCATACGCGCCTTTTGATCGGTGATCCTGCGTATATACACGACTTTTCTAAGATGAACCTACGTTACCTTATTTTCTTTATTTCTAAGAGCCTGAACTGTGATCTACCCTTTGAGTGAGTTGCCATCAAGGACAACACTTGTGCCATAGTGCCAAACCTGTGTCATAATGCCAACATGAATCTCTGTGAGCGCTTTATTTTATGGGATGTATTCTCGCTCTAAAACTGAAAAAAACTCGAGTTATCCATCATCAGGTTCGTGAAACACTGACGATGACGATTTGAGTAACTCTTTTTCCCTCTTTTTCTAGCTCACTAAATTGAAAAGGATCGATTGAGAATTCTTTTTTGGGACCTTTTTGACACTCATAAAAACCCCAAGTTCCTTCTTCAGGCTCGGTAAAAACTTATGAAGAAGCTTCGAGCATTATTTTTAGGAACTTTTCTCACTCGTTAAATAAAAAAAACCCCGAGTTTTCATCATTGGGCTCGTTAAAAACTTACGACGACAATATGAGTGCTTTCCTTTTTTGGGACTATTTCTTGCTCTTAAATCGAAAAATCCCTGAGTTTTTCCCTTCTTCAGGCTCGCTAAATCTACAAAGAAGGAATGAGTAGTTCTTTTACCTCTTTTTCCTCGCTCACTAAACTGAAAAATATACCTTGAGTTTTCTTCATTTTACTCATTAAAATTCAATGAAGTTATTGAGTTTGTCATTGCATGACTCATTAAAATTTCATGAAGAATATAGAGTTTACTCCGTATCCTCGTACTCGTAACAAAATGAGGCAAAAGTCTATTGAGCATAAGTTTCTCTTTATTCGGACTCAGTAGATTAACTTACGGAAAAGGAACCATTTTGGGTATACTATTAAAATTTTGTCGCACCTGGTTAACAACTATGACAAAGGGACCACCTTGGAGTCATTCTTTACGACCTTTTCAGACTCTCAAAATTTGAAAAGACTACCAGTTGTCTCGATTAGAGTTCCTCTTTTTACGATCCTTTTCAGACTCTTAAAACATGAAAAGATCGAGAGTTTTCCTGCCTAGACTCATTAAAATAATCAGATAGGCCATAGAGTCACTCTTTTTACGGTCCTTTTCAGACTCTTAAAACATGAAAAGATTGATGAGTTTACCTGTCTGGACTCACTAAACTAATCATATGGGGAAAGTGGACAATACAACTACATTATGTTCTATATTTTGAAAGATTTTTTTGGCAGCAATTGCTACCTTGAACTTGGCACTCCCTCAAATAAACCTTCCTTATGACAACCCCTCAATATGAATCTTACCATCCCATTTGTTTATGGGAAAACTAGTATTTCTAAAGAATGCTAACCCTCTAGGTTTGGCAACTACCCTAGAAACAACAGTTTAAAGCGATTAAATGATTTCTTCTATTTGTAACAGATAAGAGAAAGATAATAGGACCAACTTGGAACTTTTGCTTAATCCCTTGCTTGATCTCTCTCTCCTTTGGTAGATCCTGCAACTCCTCCCCATACTTAACACACTTGGAGAGTACCTGCACAAGTACAGCAACAAAGAACCATCAAAGCATCGTGCTCTATTACAACATAAACATTATAGAATCAGATACATAATGAACAAATGATAGCATTCACACATGATAACATTCGCAATTGCACAATCATATGGGAGAAAACTTGAAGAGCTTTATTAATAGAAAGGAGAATTACAACCCAGTTGTCTGATCCAGCATCATCCTCCCAGCTTCAATCCTTCTTCACCTCATGAAATATCAATATCACACTAACAAGAATACAATGCTCTCTCCTCAATTACAAACTATCAACACTTCCTTCCAATTCACAATATTCCAACCTCCAGATCTCTTGGATGAGGGATCCATTTATAGATGTTTACAAGGGTGTGAGTTATATATGGGGTTTGATTAGTGTCATTCCACTTGTTACAATTGGTTCCACAAGAAAAGGGATTGGAGATGATTTCCTAGATCCCTTATTCATCCTTGGGCGAATTCAGAGAGGCAAGTAGCACAGGAGAAGTTTCTAGAAGATTCCTTGAACAACCAATTGACAAATGTCCCGAACATTTGTCCATCCTTGCCCATCACACCCTATAGAAGGCCTAAATAGTATGCATCACACCCTGGCAGTGTACCACTCAGTATGCATCACACTTTGCCAGTGGAGCAATCAGTATGGTTCAATTTAGGCAATTTCTGGATGGTTTCTCAGATGGAACTTTTGGGGAATGATGTATTCAGATGACTATGTTCCTTTAGAGTATGAAACAACTCTTTTAGGGGTTGATGATCCCTAATACATTGAAATATAAGTTTTGGGGTTGATGTGCCCAAATATGTCTATAACAATTGCCCCCTAAAGCATGAGGTCGTAAATATTCATGTTGGGTGAAATTCTTTGTCATGAGGATCCAAAGTTTCGAACTGGAAGATGACCTACATAAGTTACAATACAATACAACATCATAATATGATTTTCATGATCTAGCTAAGGGAGGCATTCCCATGCTCGACTTTATAAATTTCATTTCATGTACATGGATTAGATAGTCATCTGTAGATACAAACTCGTGATTCTACAGATATAGAGTTGCAATCCATGATTAGGATGACCATCCGTGTAGATCTTTTGTACATTTGATGTTTTTATATCCTGAATATATCGCAGCCCGGATGGATGAAACTAGATCCTGGGTCTTCAAACTCATTCAATCTTCACTCGATGTACAAGTCAAACCATGTGAAGAGATGCTCTGAAGTCGAACATGGAAAGACATCACCTAATTACCAGCCAATGATGTGAACTATTAACAGAAGTGAATGGGATCACCGATAATGATAATGATCCTCAAGGTACTATAATACAATTCACGTGGTGTGAATACATGATCCAATGTCGAACACAACGCAAAATCTTTTGGTTGAAGGCCATTGATGTCAACTTGTCACCGGAAGTGAGAAACTTGCCATTGATGTATGCAAGCTTCAAAGCACTGAAAGGGTTGTCTCTAAGTCAACTTCTTGGATAATGAGCTGATGTCGAAAAGAAGCAACTTGTCATAGGAGGGGCTTGATGTATCCCACATCTACAACACAAAATGAAGCAAATAATTTCTGGAGGTGAAAATGCACTGACAACATAAGGTTCAGGAATGGTGGTCATGAAAAAATGAAGGTAGGAGGTGTTGCAGTGTATGAGACATTAATTTGGATGGTGATTTCTCAACTGAATGACTTCTCTTGAACATGTCTGTGACACTAAGATGAATTGGTAGCGTTAACCCAAAAAGATGGATGGTATGAAAAACCAATGGTGCGATGACCAGTGAATGAAATAATCCAACCCAACTCAATAATGGAGATGAAGTGAAAGTGTCATGTTCAAGAGCAACTTGCTACCATAAATTCTTCAAGTTTCTTCCCTTTTTCCCCAGTCACTGCTGACCAGTACCTCTTTATTTTTTTCAAGCTTGAGGAGGATAACATATGCTTGTTCTATAATTCACCCTTCAAGCAAACTTGTCGCTATTTAATATTTTAACGAGTCTAGCGACAGTGAAACTTGCTTTCATCTAGATGGACAAGTTTTTCGTTATTATTTTAACGAGTTTAACGACAAGGATAACTTAGTCCTTTTCATGTTTAGAGAGTTTGAAAAGGGACGAAAAGAAAAATCCATAAGTTCTTTTTCATAAAGTAATCCCTCAGGTCTGAAAAAGGATGAAATAATACAAGAGGGATGATGTTTCCAATAATTTAATGAGGCAGAAAAGACAATAATGTGACTATCTTTTCATGTTTAACAAGTCTGAAAAGGGTTTAAAGAGGATTCTATTTTTAGGAAAGAGTGGTGTGTAGGGTAGCAACTAGTTCTGATGATGTTGGAACTTCTCAAAACATGTTGATTTATATGAAGAGGCTGGCTAATAAGACCACTCATTGCAACTGTTCCTCAAAAAGGGTAAAACAACCAAGTGAAAGCGTATGATCAACCAAAGAGATGGTGGTGATGGGATGAAAACAACCAAGGCTCATCTGATGAAAAGGCTGAGAGAATGGCAATCAAAAGGTTTAAAAATTGAAATGGGTTCATTTTTAGACAAGCTTGAACCATAGGGAACTATGCTTGGAATCAGTTTCATGTTTACACAAGCTTGAAATGAACAAACTATGCTTGGCTTCGGTTCCTTTTTTATACAAGCTTAAAACGAAAAAAATTATGCTTGAATTGGTTTACATGACCTCAGCATTATGAAATGGAGAGTCTCCTGTAAGTAGATGGAAGTCACTATGATGAATCAGGATGGTTATCCAACACTCTTTGGCTTCGTCCAGATAGACAAAGGTGAATGGTGTGATAGACCAATCACATAACCTACAGGGAAACTTATCTCAAAACATGTCCCCCAAGTTTCATTAAATTCACCTAAGTAGACTACTTTATGGCTATTAAGTGGATGGAATGAACGTTCTTTTACGAGATCTAATCAGAGACTTGTCTTTAAACTTGGGATCTTGTTTCATTTTTAAATGATCTTGATGCAAGACAAGAAACTCTGCTCAGATTCCTTGTTTCATTTTTTAACAAGCTTGACACAAGACAAGGAACTATGCTCATATTCCTTGTCTCATCTTTTTTAGAGGAGGTTAACACAAGACAATGAACTATCCTTAAAAGTCTGTTGGTTTCATTTTTTAATCAGGTTGACACAAGACAACAAACTATCCTCAGAGACCCTTGGTCACAACTCATAAGTGGTCATGAAGGAGAGATCTATTTCCAATGCCCCCAGTACATAATGTACAACATCACTGAATTGATCGTAAGTCAATGTAGGTATGGAATAGGTTACGACATAATTAACCCGTGGCAGGGATGATTCTATTGGTAAAAAGGACCATTTAGGGAAGATGGTTGACTGGGAGCCATATTTGGACTGGGAAATGAAAGTTGGTCAACGGTGACAATCCTGCCTTCATGCAGGAAACAAATCACTTGAAAGAGTGTTGAAACAATAACTCCCATGTGATAAACATAGTCACGCCCAATAAGTAAATTGTAATCTAAGGGTCCTGAGACTACCATCACATTCAGATAAATATTTTTTCCTCCCAAAGTGATAGGTAATTGTGGAAGGATCCCTAATGGTTGATTGGTTCCTCTGTTAAAATCCAACAGATTCTGTGTAACAGGCATAAGCTATGGTGAACCAAGCGCTTTCCAAGTAGTTGAGGAAAGCATACTCACTAATGCACCTTCATCTATAATAGTGCCAGATACAATCATTTTACAAACTTGTACTATGATTTGGAAAGGCACATAAGAAGGAAGGCAGGATCCTGCCAATCGATTCCAATCAAAGGAAGTGACTAGACTACTTGGAGGGGGTACTGTAGAAATGGGAGAATTAAACTGTTGAGTTATGAGAAATGGATGATTTTCCTCCTGTCTTGATGGAACAGGCAGATTGTCCCCACACTCGTTAGAATCTGAAGTGACAAAAAGAACTTGACCGATATCATTTTCACTCTCTTCGAAAAAGGTACGATTTGCTGAAGGTGAAATCAGGTCAACTTTTTCCTCGACCTGTTGATTTGGGTCGGGTATAGATTCATTGGATTCACTTTCAGAGAGAGTGGTTTTGACCAAAAGTTGATTTTGGTTAGTCGGTTTATCAACTAGTGAAGGATTTAGGGATAGTTTCCTGTAACCAAATGGAAGTCGTTGCGGTGAAGCAGGACAATTATCCAACACTTTCTTGGCTTCATCCGGATAGGGACAAAGGTGAATGGGGTGATTCCCTTCACATAACCTACATGGAAACTTGAACTTTCCCTTCTGTCCATGAACTTTATTATCACTAGTTGATGGTGTATTACCAACATGATCTCCAGAGGTTGATGACACAGGATGAAGTGAACGTGAAGACCATTCTTCTAAGATTTAAGGAATATCAGGACAATTTCAAAGAATATGGTCTCCTGCACAAAGTTTGCATGGATATTTGACTTTTACAGGCTTAATGGATAGATTTTCATCAAATGTTGCATTCAAAGCAATGGTTGCTTGGTTTCCCCCTTGCTGAATTGACTTCTTCTTCCCTTTCTTCTTCTTCTTAGCCACCTGGTTACTAGTACCAATACTTTCACCAAGCGAAGAGGAAGAAGAGGAGGGAGAAAAAAACGAGGAAGAAGGCAAAGGGTCAACTTTAGGATCAACTGGAGGTTGATTTTTTCTAGTTGGAGGTGTACTCGATTGCAGAGAAATCACGACATTTTGAACCAAGGAGGTTGAAAACAACCATACTAACAAGCCAAAGGTAAATCCCAAAAGGGAAAATGTAGCCATATAAGGATCACCAATATTTCCAAAAGATGGAAAAGGACTACGATTCCCATCAAAATGGATTCCTTGATCAGTGGACTCTAGATTTGTCGCCATATGTTTCAACCTAAGATCAACTAAGGAATAGGGATGTTATTCGCGGTCAATTAATTTTAATGATACTTTATACGCAACTTTGCTTTTTTAGTTTTAAATAGTCGAGAAAAAGATAAATATGACTCTAGTTTCCTTCGATTTTTAATAAGCTTGAAAGGACAAGTGCTCAGATGGAACTTTTCTTTTATAAATTCGAAAAGGAACGAAAGTGACTACTCTGGAAAATCTAGACAAAGGGATTACCAAACAAATCATAAAATTGCAATATACACCTTGGTGATAAATTAAAGAGAAATTACCAAGGACTTATGTAAGACAATCAATCTTCCCGAATGTTGTGTTCAATGCATTGCGATCAATAAGGTGGCAGATGGAAGACTCGGTTTCCTATGGATAAAGGATTTAAGCCTATTGTGGTCTCCCAATATATACGCGACGACACGGGGAGCACAAGTCTGTGCTAGCACTTGTCGTATCAAGGAAGAGGAATCACCCAACCTTCAATGAAAATGATATATATATTATATATATATATATATATATATATCAATATATATATTATATATTATATAATATATATATATATATATATATATATATATATATATATATTATATATATATTATATATATATATATATATATGAGCTGGCCATTAAAGACGTTTTAAAATACTATACTGGCATAGAAACTTTCTCTCTAAACCATCGTCTGTAGATACAACAAAAGCTCGAGGAAGAGGGAAGAGGAAGAGGAAGACGAAGAATAGAAACGCTCCAGTTTCATCCATCCCATCATGGGGAGGTGTTCCAGTTCTAGGGTCTCCCTCTTCTCAAATACCGTTCGTTGCGTTAAGTTCCAAAGCGTTGTTAGGTTCATTGAAATTCATTTTAAAGTTGATCTTGTTTACAATTTTTCTTTCAATGATTCACCGCGTGATGATGATCTGAAATTCCTAAGATGCAATCTACAATGATAAACAATCTTTGTTTATTTGAGCACTGAAAATCCTAGCTACTAGGGAGAGAAAATAACAGTGCTTTTAAGCAAAGAGCAAAGAGCAAACACTAGTGCATTTCCCTAATTCATCTTTTCGCACACAAATCAAAAAATTCTAAATGAAAATGCATGTATTTGTTTTCAATTTCCTTAATGTGAAAGATGCAAAAAACAAAACTAAATGCAACAAAGATCTGAAATATTTCACTCAAAATGACATTTTCGACAACTTCTTCTTCAAAAGGGAAAGGAAGACTCAAAATGACACTTTCAATTTTGAATAAAATCGCTTTCGAAAATTTGAATATAAACAAATCAAATCAAATGCATGAAGAAAGGTTTAATCGATTATTAAGGGAAGGAATAATTTACAACGCTTCTCTTTTTGACACAAAATGACAATTACGACACTTTTTGTATGAAAGCGACAAATCGACTAAAACAACTTTTCGACAAAGGATTGTAAATGAGGAACAAATACACAAAAACATTCGCTAATCCTAATGCAATAGAGGCTGATCTAAGTGATGCAAGTAAGCTTCAATAAAGAGGCATTGTTCATATGTAGCAAAACAACCAAACAAAACTAAAAACAATGTAAAAAACCCTCAATTTCTAGATGGAAAAAGATTTCAGTCAATCATCGCACCTAGGCTTCACATAAATTGAGATGCATCACACTTACTACACTCAGGAGGTGCTATGCATACTGAGTCACAGTGGAAGACAGTGCGATGGTCCAGGGAGTGTAATTGAAATGGGTTTTGGCTCAAATGTGGAGCTGTTTTCAATAGATCAAGTAAAGTATGATGGAATGTCTTGAGAGGTTACTGAGCTACCAAAAGGGCATCTAGATGTGCTTGCAAGCCAAATTTTTAATTCATAAAGTAAACTAGAGATTGACTGAAGCAGCATTCATCTACTATGCAACTGCAGAGCAAGAGCAGTTCGAAGGCTACCTGGCTGACTTTAGACTTTATCTATAGTTTATCAAATTGAACATAAAACAAACGATAACAACAAACAAACATCTGTTTGTTCCCTAGCGGAGTCACCTATTTTTTTATGGGAAAACTAGTATTCCTAAAGAAATGCCAGCCCTCTAGGTTTGGAAGCTACCCTAGAAACAATAGTTTAAAGCAATTAAATGATTTCTTCTATGTGTAACAGATAAGATAAAGATAATAGGACCAACCTGGAACTTCCACTTAATCCCTTGCTTGATCTCTCTCTCCTTTGGTAGATCCTACAACTCCTCCCCATACTTAACACGCTTGGAGAGTACCTATACAAGTACAGCAACAAAGAACCGTCAAAGCATCATGATCTATTACAACATAAACATTACAGAATTAGATATATAATGAACAAATGATAACATTCACAATTGCACAATCATATGGGAGAAAACTTGAAGAGATTTATTAATAGAAAGGATAATTACAACCCAGTTGCCTGATCCAGCATCATCCTCCCAGCTTCAATCCTTCTTCACCTCATGAAATAACAAGATCACACCAACAAGAATACAATTCTCTCTCCTCAATTACAAACTATCAGCACTTCCTTCCAATTCACAATATTCCAGCCTCCAGATCTCTTGGATAAGGGATCCATTTATAGATGTTTGCAAGGGTGTGAGTCATCTATGGGGTTTGATTAGTGTCATTCCACTTGTTACAATTGGTTCCACAAGAGAAGGGATTGGAGATGATTTCCTAGATCCCTTATTCATCCTTGGGCGAATTCAGAGAGGCAAGTGGCACCGGAGAAATTTCTAGAAGATTCCATGAACAACCAACTGACAAATGTCCCAGACATTTTTCCATCCTCACCCATCGCACCCTATAGAATGCCTAAATAGTATGCATCACACCCTGGCAGTGTACCACTTAGTATGCATTGCACGTTGCCAGTGGAGCAGTCAGTATGGTTCAATTTAGGCAATTTCTGGATGGTTTCTTAGATGGAACTTTTTGGGAATGATGTATTCAGATGACTATGTTCCTTTAGAGTATGAAACAACTCTTTTAGGGGTTGATGAGCCCTAATACATTGACATATAATTTTTGGGCTTGATTTGCCCAAATATGTCTATAACACCATGAGTTTAGCCTATATACCTCATTGTTCTTGCATCTTTGTACCCTAACACTCTTTGGTGTTCATGAGTCTAGTGGTGCATGGGTAAAACTGTTGTCGTGCCTTTTAATGTTTGATGGAAAACCTTTATCTTCTGTTTCCTCAATCAGACCACCAAGAATACCCTACCATCATGCCCTCTATTGCTTTGACTCAATGCTCGAAATATTCCTCAAAGAACAATAATTCTTGTCCTGTTTCATGTCGATTGATGTAAGACACCTTATTTCCTACCTCTCAACACGTGTATTCCTATTGACTTCAACACTCTATCTAGGAAGAAGACCCAGAAATAGTTCAGTGCCCTGGTACTTGCAAACATTAGTGGCAGGTCACCTTGTGTTTGATTAGGGGTTTTCATTATTGGATCCTGCTTAAACGATTCTACAAGTGTTCGATGACAAAAACATTTTTCACACTCACTATATTGTACTGTGCATCTTGGAGACCATCACCATTATTGGTGGTAATCCTTGTGTCTGTTAAGGGTCTCCATTATTGACTGGTAGTCAGATAATTTCGTGCATGTTTGACATCAATGCATATATTCACATGTATCGATTAGTGTGTTTGGCGAAGCGAAAATCAAGACCTTGGGTAGAGGCTTGCATCACTCAGCCTTGTTTCCTATCTGAAGTTGCATTTATTGTTTTTTGGAGACAACTCATTAGAATGATCCTATTATGGCATAGGTTCTGTATTTCAAAAATTATTGTTCAATTCCCAAGGTTGATCATTAGACTGCATTTGTATTTCGTAGATTAAATCTCAAGTTAGTTTGAGATATTTTGTAATAATGTTTGTATAAATACTTCACAATTCGAAGTATGTAGGTGTGGATTCTTAGACATTTCTATACAATTCTTGATCAAAAGACTATAAAGCTATTGTATCACTGACTAATCTAACAAGTTGGATTGACGAATAAAGACAAGATATTTCATAGGATTCATGTGTTGAGCGAAGTGCAAACAAGTATTTTCTCATGTTGTTGTTATCTTTCTTAAAGTTTTTCCACAATCTTTAATGTATTTCTGAATATGAATGCTATAACTAGAACAATAACTCTAAATTTGTTTAATTACACTCTATTTTAACAGTTATGCTTATAAATGTTTTCAACTGATATCTAAGTTAAGGAATTCTTAATTTCTCCTTAGTTTAGGTTGTTTCTTGCTAATCCAGACCAAAGGATTCTTAATTTCCCTTTGATTTCAATTATCCTTTATTCCTCGTTTTGATCTACAAATTAAAATTACTAAGCGTCAATTGAAGCTACAACCCACCACACCACTAAAGATACAAGAGCAGCGTGAGGTTTCTTTGATGCAAGAAAGTGTTCCCTCTGTGGACAGAGGCAACCCCTCTAGCCCTAGAGTGGGTCTAGTCACAAACGAGGACAGATCAACAATAGCTTTCCTTAAACAGTCATAGTTGGAGGCCTACCTCAACCGGTGGTCAATTGAGTTCTGTTGCGCTGCTCCAGCTTTCACTTCCTTCTCCTTAATGAGTGATCAACCTGAAACAATGCAAAGGAAATACAACAAAGCATGTAACCGGAAAACAACAATGATCTATTTACTCACAAATTCAAGAAGTCATGAGATATCAAGTACATTACATACAAGACATAGGAAAACATCATTGATTGTATTAATAATGAAATAAGAGCAAGCTTACAACCAAAATCTTGACATCACAAGCCTTCTCAGAGGAATCCAACCATCATGTTCTTCAAGCATTCATTCTTTGAAGATGGATCTCCCAACATACAAAGTCTCTCTCTCACTCATAAGTTTTACATAAAGTCAAGGGCACTTCAAAACCTTCCACAAGCTATCAACATTCTCACACTTATCACACCCACACCAGCTATTTATCAAAAGCACTAATAACACTGCTCAATCCAAGAATTTACCAACTAGTAACTAGCTGATCATATCAAAAGTGAGTGTTTAAATAGGAGGAGTCTCCATGAAAGGTGGAAGAGAGAGATTATCCCCAAGGAAGGTAGCACAAATGACAGAACTGCCACACCAGAGAAGGAAGGGCGACACAAACTATGCCAACAAACAAGTTTGGAGACATCCAGAAGGCTGACTGTTGGAACGAATTCACCCAATTTGGATCATCGCGAGTGTATAACTAAGCTTTAGTGCTAACATCGCTAGTGAGCAGTGTAGCCAGTTAGATCATCACTAAATATAGTAAGTAGCCTTGCGATGGAGCATGAAATCGAACCATCGCGGGAAACAAATGTACTTTTGTGCTAGAAGCGCAGCTGGGCTATTTGTGAGCGCCCTTTAGTGCGTATATTAAGTCCATAGTTGTGATGAGGCAGATAACTTAGGAAGAGTGGGTCAATTGGCAGCATAAGAGAGCATTTGTTCAGTATGAGCATATTTGACTTGGACACATGACACAGTAGAAGGACTGGGAGTGAAGTCAGTGACAATTTACTGTGTAACAGTTTCCATAAAAAAAACATGGAAAAGCTTGACACTATAGTCAAGGACTATAGACAACTGTTCGAAGAAATGTTATAAATGTGGGCCTCACTATAGGAGGACCCAGAGATGAAAAAGATTGGAGTAGCCATCTGGGATAAGAAATTGTAGTACGATGAGATTAAGGAAACAATTTTCACCTTAGCACCTATGAAATGGTTCACCCAGTTGAAAGAAGTAACATCCCTGCAAGCATAGATCGAGGAGCTACAGAAGAATATGTAGATTATCACTGCGTAGATGTAGCCTTTGGAAGAAGAGGTAGGGAAACTCTCAAGGACTATGGAATGCAAGCTCAAAAGTATGCAGCAAACGCAGTGGAAAATTAGCTTAGTAGCAGAAGGACTGGCTACAGAAAAGTTGGTCGAAGAAGTTCAACAGGTAACATCCCAATGCACGGAGGTGCTTCACCTAGTGAAGTCTTTGTTCGGTACCTTGAAAGGTAAGATACAAAGCATACCAACAGAGTGACTCAAGGACGAGTCACATATTTGTGTTGGGGG
Organism: Pinus taeda; assembly: GCA_000404065.3. Lineage (NCBI taxonomy): Eukaryota > Viridiplantae > Streptophyta > Pinopsida > Pinales > Pinaceae > Pinus > Pinus taeda. Next base: position 23,111 of record APFE031240724.1, on the reverse strand, counting down.
CCTGTTAGGATGGGGTCCCCTATGTCAAAATTTTGACTAAGTTTTGTAAAACACTCCACATTTTAAGGAACAGAGCGTGGAGGTCACTAGGAGTGAAAGGGTTTTCGGAAGGTAAAAGCCCCTTAGATTTTGTATTGTTTTGAGCTTCACCCATGGTTTATGGACCATGGTATTGTAATAGGAAAAAGTATATAAAGGGATGTCTTAGAATGTCTAAGGGACATAATATGTGATGTATGATTGATGCTTAAAGTATGAATTGTATTTTCTATATTCGGGTGAACGGGAAGGCTCCTATTGTTGTGTGCATGGAGACCTTGATAAGTCCACAGTTGAGCGTTGGGCCCCTGCAACTATGTGCGCAAGTTCTTAAAGTATATATATTGAAGATATGGAATAATAAAGAGTATTTGAAGCAATTTTGTGTTTGAACTATATAATTATGTGTTTTATGTATTTACGCTCAGTTGAATGCCATTTATCTATATTATTTTCTTAATTACTCTACGAAGATCTAGATCTACTATTATATGTTTTTTTTATGTATGATTAGACCCTTAGGAATCTCATAACTTTGTTTAATTGGAAATTTATTTAAGTTTGGGGATTTTGAGGATAAGGGTTCATGAAGGTTAGCTCAAGCCTTAAATTAAAGAAAAACCTTACCCCCACATAACATAGCCTTTTGGATGCAAAAACCTAGTTCTAGCACCCCCCAATACTACCTCGAGTGAGACTGTTGTTTGTGCTAAGAGGGTTGTTTCCGAAAGGGCTACTAGTGTTTGGTTTTATTAGTTAGCACATCTAACTCTAAACCTGGGTCCAAGCCCCCTCAAGCCAAAAATGAATGGAAACATATATCATATTTTGGTAGAAGATAAATTTAATATTATTGTCTTATATATTGATGATTTGATTTTAACTAGCGATGAGCAATTGATCATATCTTACAAACAGAATCTTGCAAGGGAATTTGAAATGAACGACATCAGTCTCATGCACTACTTCCTTGGGTTGCAACTATGGAAAGGAGATGGGGAACCGTTTGTGTCTCAAGGAAAGTATGCAAACTATATACTACATAGATTCCGCATGGAGATTTTTAAACCCATGGACACACCTTTAGAGACAAACTAGAGGAAGGAAGATGCCACTTTACGTGAAGAAGTGGATGCTACCATGTATAGACAACTAGTGGGGTCACTCATATATCTTGTGAAAAAATGACTAGATATGTGTTATGCAATCAACCAGTTGAGCCAACCTATGGTTAGGCCAACCAAAGTATATTGTAAGGAAACTAAGCATTTTTTACAGTACCTCAAAGGAACTACCTAGTTTAGACTATGGTACATAAGAACATAGGGAGTGAAGATATGTGGTTTCATGGATGCAGATTGGGCTCGGAGTCCATCAAACCAAAAGAGTACATCAGGTGGAATGTTCAACGTAGGGTCCATAAATATTTCCTGGTACAATAGGAAGCGAGAGATATGTGGCGCTCATATTGAAGAAAGAAGAATACATGGCTGCAATTCAAGCAAAATGTGAGTTCATCTAGATGAGAATGATACTTGTGGGGTTGCTTGGTCAAATGATGGATCCAACTATAATCTGTTGTGATAATCATCATTCCATTAATCTCCTTGAGAATCCTGTGTTTGGTGGTCAATCCATAATATAATATATATATATATATATATTATATAATATATATTAAGTTACAGATTTGGGATTAACCCAATGGATTAGGCTACTATTCTACCACGTTCTTGACACTTAACCAGGAAGTACCATCCCTACTTGAAGCCACTGTTAGGGTCCTATAATTTTTATAGGATTTCTTGATTATAGCTAGTGATTATTATATTTCAGATATTCTAAATTATTCTCAAAAAAGGTCAAATCCTTGAGGAAATAAAAAAAATATGCTTATATGCCATTTTATCCAAAGTTTTAATGACATGGTAAAAAGGAAAATATGTGTGCTATGTGGATAAAGTACTTTATATGTTTTCATTTACCCTTTTATCTTAAGTCAGGAAAGAAAAAATCAAAATGTGCAAGCAGACAAAGTTTCTTTGTCTCTTATGATTAAAGTATAGTAGCATTAAAATCATCGAGATTTTATCCTACACATGATCAATGGGTATCATCCGTTTTTGGCCCCCCCTCCCCATTCTTCCTTTACCGCTTGGGGGGGGGGGGTGTGTCCAAAAAAGTTGTTTCTTCCACTAGGCCCCATCCATATGTGTCTGATCCCCAACATTTCAGACCCCTCCCCCATTTGATACCATGTACCACCTTATACCCCCTCTGAAATCTGCCAACCTTCTCCCCCTTTCCCGTTAGCTCTTCCCGTGCACTCCCTTCCACTCCTATCCCAACACCTGGCCATGTCCATTTTGTAATTAAATTTCGACCTCACTGTCACTCTCATGCCACTCACTACTTGCCACTTGAAATTATTTCCCCACTCACCTCCACTTCATGTCTCCACATCATCCCCCACCTCCATGTCACCTCCCGCCTCCACGTCATATGTTTGTTTCATGGCCAAGTAAAACTACATTTTTTTCCTATATAGGACTGTACATTCAAATGTCATTTACAAAGAACTAAGAGCGTATTTGAAAATACTGAAAGAGTTTTTTGCTAAAAACATCCTCATGTACAAAAACCTCTCTCTTCTTTCTAACATTTATTATGTTTTGGGCAATGCTAATGATTCTTTCAAGGCATATTTTCAAGAAATTTCTTGTTTCAGTCACCTTTTGGTAGAGACTATTGTGGATAATCATAGATGAATATTGGGAAAGGGGAAGATTTTTGGTTCATAAGATTCGAAAATACAAAAAACTATCTCACTTTTCATACAGGTGTCAGGGATTGAGAGATACATTCTCATCATTTTAGTCTATTTTTTTCACAGTGCCCTATCCTATTTTAGTCACCTTTTTGCAAAGAATATTGTGGACAATATGAAATGAATTTTGATAAAATGGAGGAGGTTATTGTTCCTTAGATTCTAAGCTACAAAAACCTCTCTCATTTTTTTAACATATATTATGGTTTTGGATATACAAAGGTATATGAGGACTCTATTTTTCACAATTTCTAGAGGAAAAAACTCAAAGACAGTTAGTGAAATAGATGTGACCTCATCAAAATAGTTGCAATCAAATTCGATTTTCTCTTATTTGTCACCAACAACCCACAAATAGGGTGCCAAGTACATTCATTAGTTTTGAATATCCTATATTTTCGTTCTATTTGTCTAAGACAATTGGATATATTTGTAACAAATCTTGAATATCAAGATATTTTGGTTTAGAATTTGTATAAATACATCATCATTGAAGTAAGAGATGTTGATTTCTGAGTGTAATTTCCTTCTACATATTGTAATTTTAAAAGCACTGGAGAATCAATAATATAGGGAACTTTCACAGGATTCATGTGGTGTATTAAATAGTGACGTGTCTCTTCTATCTATATGTTTAAACATTGTTTTTCCTTTCTCTATTATTCTAAATTTGTGAATTAATCAATAGAAATTGTGATAAATAGGATTCGTTACTCAGAGCAACCTATTTTAGTCGTTGTTAATTTTAATGTTTTCCACTGAAGTTAGATCAAGGAATTCTTAATTGCTCTTTGGTCTCTACTGAATCTTTCACTTCTACTATCCCACAGTCCATATATTTTCTGAAAATATCGAGTTAAGTGCAACCTAGCTTTCCCTGTGAGAACTCCTCTAAAAATTGATGCAAAACTCCAGTTTAGTTTATAGACTCCATAGCCTAATGGAATTATAACACTCAAATAAATCAAACCTTTCAAACAAAACAAACAACTACAATTATAGCTAGCCTAAAATTTACATAAAAATAAAACTAAATTAAACAGAAATATCCCTCTTTGAAGTTGGTAGGGCTAGATCTCAACTTCCAAAGTGGTTTTGATGTTGTCCTATGTGTTTACTCCCTCAACCTCAAAAATACAGAACGATAACGTAGTGGCGACCATACTCGGGATCTAAAAGTTTCAATTTCCTAAGAAAAGTATATCAAGTTCTAGATTTGATTACTGATGATGGATAGTGATTAGACACAAGAAGGTTGAATCATTCACCTAACGACTCCACACCGTTTCATATCAATTAGAAGACTCCACTGGCAAAAGAATCCAGAAATAAGGGCATTCATGGTGACTCCACTGCTTACTGATCAGGTTGTTTCCTTAAAGAAAGATGAGAGCATGTGTGGTAAACCCTATATCTTGTGAAGTTATAAAAGAAATAAGGGATCAATTAGCATATTTTCAAATAGATGAAGTATTTTCAATGACCGTGTTTCACTGTTTGAGATCTCTCAAGTCTTCTCCTGAAGGTAAGACCTATATTTTCAAATTAGCTATTGAAATGTTTGAAAAGGAGATTGAGCTTTTATATGTTCAAATCTAATCATATAACTTCCAATATCCTAAACAATTCTTGGAAATTATCCCTCCTTTCAAATGAGAAATAGTAGTGCTACATGTTGATGTTGAAATTGAGCATTGTTTCGAGAGTAAATCAGATTACTCACATCAGAAACTATATAATGATATAGAAAGCATATGTGGATTACCCAATCATGACCATAAATTTGCAAAATAATTTGAGCATAAAGTAATAGGTCATGTCTTTCGTGATCCCGTAGCTATCTATATGGAGAGGTTTTTCACTGCAGAATCCCCAATAAATTTCTAGTGCCTCCCTTGTTTTCCATGATTCCAGAGCTCTTTTTCGTGAAGCTGAAGTTGATAATCAGTGTCTAGTGCCCTTACAAGCTCTAGTTTTGATTCTACTTAAAGGCAATGAAGGAGCCAAGGTATTGGATCAAATTTTTGATTGGCTATATTGGATATTTTACATTGTGTTAAGTCAAGAATTTGGTGTTAGAATAGGATTGTATATACATAAATAAGCTTACCGGGTAAGCATATTTTCAGCATTTAGATTTTTAGTGTGCAATAGTGATTTTAGTTGTTCATTTGCAGTTTTACAGTTTGAAGTGCAGAGTTCAATTTGTAGTTTCATTTCAGATTTTAGTACACAGATCAGATTTCTATTTAAAGTTTAGAACAAATGACTAAGGTTTTCAGTTGTAGTGGTTTTTTATGATAGAACAAGTTGCAAATTTTGGATCAGCTGAATGGATCAAGCTACTAGTCTATGGTGTTCTTGACACTTCACTAGGAAGTGCCATCCCTAGCTGAAGCCACTGTTAAGGTCCTATATTTTTTATAGGATTGCTTGATTATAGCTGGTGATTATTATATTACGGATATTGTAAATGATATTCCGTGTTGTAAATTATTTTCAAAAAAGGTTAAAACCTTGAGAAAATAAAAAATATGCTTATATGCAATTTTATCCAAAGTTTTAATGACATGATAAAAAGGAAAATATGTGCACTATGTGGATAAGGTAATTTATATGTTTTCGTTTTCCTTTTATCCTAAGTCGGGAAAGAAAAAATCAAAAGGTGCAAGAAGACAAAGTTTCTTTATCACTTATGGTTAAAGTACAGTGGAATTCATAGCATCGAGATTTGATCCCACACATGATCAACAAGTCTCATCCGTTTTCAGCCCCCCCTCTCCATTTTTCCTTTACGGCTGAGGGTGTGGGGGTGGTGTCGCATCAATAAAAATTATTTCTTTTGTTGGGCCCCATCCATATGTGTCCAATACCCAAAATTTCGCACCCCCCCATCTGATACCATGTACTACCTTAGACCACCTCTGAAATCCACCAACCTTCTCCCCCTTTCCCGCTAGCTCTTCCCACGCACTCTCTTCCACTTCTATCTTGACACCTGGCCATGCCCATTACATAATTAACTTTCAACCTTATTGTCACTCCCATGCCACTCACTACCTACCACTTGAACTTATTTCCCCACTAACCTCCACTTCATGTATCCACATCACCCCCCACCTCGATGTCACCTCCCGCCTCCATGTCATATGCATGTTTCATGGCCAAGTAAAACTACATTTTTTCCCTATACAACATTGTACTTTCAAATGTGGTTTACAAAGAACTGTGAACATATTTACAAATACTGAAATAGGTTTTTCTTTCTAACACACTCTTTTACAAAAACCTCTCTCAATTTTCAGTCACCCTTTTGCAAAGACTATTGTGGATAATCATAGATGAATCTTGGGAAACAGGAAGATTTTTTGGTTCATAATATTCCAAAATACAAAATCCTATCTCACTTTTCGTACAACTGTTAGGGATTACGAGATACGCTCTCATCATTTTAGTCTATTTTTTTGACTGTGCCCTCTCCCATTTTAGTCACCATTCTTCATAGCATATTGTGGACAATCAGAAATGAATTTTCGTAAAATGGAGGAATTTTTTGTTCCTCAAATGCTAAACTACAAAAACCTCTCTCATTTTTCTAACCACTATTATGGTTAGGGATATACAAAGGTATTCTAGGACCCTATTTTTCAGAATTTCAAGAGGAAAAAACTCAAAGACAGTTAATGACTTGGATGCCACCTCATCAAAAGAGTTGCAATCAAATTCGAATTGCTCTTCTTTGTCACCAACAATCCACAAAGATAGTGCCAAGTAGATTCATTAGTTTTGAATCTCCTATATTTTAGTTCTATTTGTGTAAGATAGTTGGAGATATTTGTAACAAATCTTAATATTTTTTCAAGATTTTTTAGTTTAGAATTTGTATAAATACTTCATCATTTGAAGTAAGAGATGTTGATTTCAAAATGTAATTTCCTTTTTCATATTGTAATTTTCAAAGCACAGGAGCATCAATAATACAGTGACCTTTCACAAGATTCATGTGGTGTACTAAATGGTGTTGTGTCTCTTCTGTCTATATGTTTAAACATTGTTTTTCCTTTCTTTGTTATTCTAAATTTCTAAATTAATCAACAAAAACTGCGATAAATAGGATACATTACTTAGAGTGCCCTATTTTGGTTGTTGTTAATTTTAATGTTTTCCACTGAAGTCAGATTAAGGAATTCTTAATTTCTCTTTGGTCTCTACTGAATCTTACACCTTTTTTATCCCACCATCCATTTAATTTTTGAAAATATCCAGTTAAGTCCAACCTAGCTTGCCCTATGAGAAATCCTCTAAAAATTGATGCCAAAATTCAATTTAGTTTATAGACTCCATAGCTCAATGGAACTATAACACTCAAATCAACCAAAACTTCCAAACAAAACAAACAAGTACAATCATAGCTAGCATAAAATTTGCATAAAAACAAAGCTAAATTAAATAGAGAGATCCCTCTCTAAAGTTGGCAGGGCTAGATCTCAGCTTCCAAAGTGGTTTTGATGTTGTCTTATGTGTTTACTCCCTCAAACTCAAAGATATAGAATGATAACAGAAACAAGAACTAAAACTATCACATCGTATACAAATAGACATATATATAGACTTTCGCGATAGTTATGCAATTTTAATTGTCAAACCAAACATGTTACTTAGTCTATAATTAATTAGCCTTCATTACATTGCGGATTTGTTGACATAACTTTGTACTAGTTAGTTGAGCCAACTGCCTCCTCCAACATCTCCCCCATCCTCAAATCCTTCTTCATCCCAAAGAAGGGGAGAGTTGGAGTGTAAGAAAAAAAAAAGGAGTATTTACACTCATGATAGTGCTTCTTGTGCGTAAAATGTGAAGTACAACTATTGCAATATAGTAAAACTTAATATTGAAAATCCGGCAAATAATTACACTATGCTTCAACTGTTGCAGTCAAAACCTTTGAAGTTGATTTTGTTGAGTTGTTCTTTGGTTGGTCATGTTCCACTTCCTAAGGTTGTTGTTCTGAAGTTGCAATGTATATTGAAACACTGGGTGCATAAAAATCATGAGTAGGTTGTGGTGGACATGGTGATGCTGAGCATACTAACAGACACAAATTTATGCTCATAAAGGAATTCTGATAAATTACTAGAGCGAAAATATGCAAGTTCTTATCAAATATAGACCATTCTCTAACTTCCACCCTAGCTTTAACATTGGATTCTAAAAGATCAGAAAAGTATTGCACTTTTTCTTCCACATGTGTGTTTTTTGCTATACTCTTATTAAAGGCCTTGACTTCTTTAGTACTCATGGCTTGGTTAATAATTCCATACAAAAATTATGTTGTGTTGGAAGCTTCATGTTGGGACTTATTTCCTCTCTTAACCAATAGCGATGTAGTTTCAGTACCTGCAAGTAGTTTCCCCTTTCCTCTTTCAGGTGAGTATTGATTGTTTGTTGCATTCTAGTATCTGAGATTTGTGTTACTGATAGATCTCTATTAAGTATCTCTTGAGCCCTTATTTTTAAATGAGTAGAATACAAGTAGGTGGGCCAATTATTTAATGTACCAGTGACAACATCTCCTCAGTCCAATGTGGCTTCTAGAGTTTTCTTTGTGGCTGTAAACTCATTGTGGGACTTTTGCAGGGCCTGTGTGAAGTTAGGATTAACATACGTTTTAGGTCGGGTATAAATTTCCGACACTTTTACATGGAGTTGGACATTCTAATCAATGAGTTGTTCTAATAGTTGTTGGAAAACAATGAGATGATCCTCAATCTTAGATGGAGTTGGAATCGGTAAATTTTTAGTTTCCTATATTTGACATGTTAGCCAAGTTGCCCTTTCTCATTCCTATTGTTGTTGGAGAATTCTGGTATCCTTCTTCCTTTTTCGTATATTTTTCTTGGTAGCCTTAACAGATTACTCTATAACTTGAAATAGTTGATTATCATTGGGAAGTTTAATGTCATCATTTTTTGCAGTAATATTAACACGTTTGTTTTTATCCTTAGTTGTTAGAGTGGTTTTTGTGGTTGGATTTGCAGTTGTGTTTAGAGTCATAACTTTCTTGTTACTTGGTGGATTGAAGACCAGTGATGTGTTAGAAACAGGTATCTAAGTTGTTTTATCATGAAGGTTGTCAATAACCAAACTTATTGTTTGATGTTCTTTGACAGTTTCATCAAAAAGAGTTCGCTCAAATGAGTCATATTTTCAATTGGCCTCTGAATTTTTGTGAACATCCAATTGATTTAAATCAGACTGATTTTCATCTGATTGGTTCAACTCTGACTGGGTTTTTTCCAACTGAGTATGATCTGATTGATTTTCCCCCAACAAGTCCTATTCTAACTGAGTTTTTTAGACTTCTCTTTGTCATATTGATCTTTCTTGATTGATTCCCTTTCATACTACTCTTCTTTAGATTTTTCCTTATCAGACTACTCATGGTTTGACTAATGGTTCTCTACTAATACATGGGTCAGATATTGGACAAAAGTATCATTTGTCAAATCAATCTTAGTGATTGTGGGATTCTGGCCTGATGGTTGTGAGAATGGATTTTGGCGCCATTGTGTTTCCATTGTTGTGATGCAAAACTAGCATTGTGCCTAATTTTTTTATTAACTTCATCCATTTTTGTTCTGAATACTATCAGCAAGAACATTCCTCACATTTTTTAGGGCATGCCATATTTGAGTCTTGATAGAAGGATTTCTAGCCTTTCAAGTCTTCTTGGTTACTTTTTCTTCTTCTTGCAGTGGCTTAATGACTTATTCCAGTTGTTTTTTCTTTCTAGGGTCATCCAATTTTATTTATTTCAGAACTTTCTTCCACTGAGAGGAAGTTGTTTGGATGGGGTGGTCTTATGATTGGCAGAATCTTTATGGGCAGACTTCTGTGAAGATTCAGGGAAGCCACTGATAGGTCAACTTTAAAGGGTTGTAAATATAAGGTAGCTTGAACTTCTTCCTCGACTTCATCATCCTGCAAGGGGGTGATGATGTCATGGGATGGGTTAAAAAATGCAAGTGGAATGACATATTTGGTGTTGCACTAATGATGTAGTTCATCAAATATTTTGTCAATCGATGGTTGGTAAGGGAGTTCCTGAGGGACGAATTCAGTGGAATTGTTATACCAAACATAGGTATTATCTAGGCACAACTAGATATGGTAGAAGGGAGGAAGAGCTCGACAGACATGTTAAGGGACCCTCCATTTGTTATAGGTGTTCTTGATATTCAAGAGCCAATTTCTAAAATCTCGTTGGGGATTAACAACTCGGGTTTCCCCAACCAACTATCACAAAAAATTATGAAATTTTTCATAAGGGGTGTATCTTTCATAGTGAATTCTTCCTCCAAAAATTTTGGCTATACTTAGTAGTTATCCAAATTAACAATGAAGAAAACTGAATGGAATTACCATAATTTTGACAGTCCTAGTAGTTAGATTTGACAAGATCGGCTACATGGTATGGCCAATTGTAATCTTGTCTGAAATTCTCTATATCCCTAATGGCTTCAAGCATTATGAGTTTAAACATCTAAGCTTCGACCAGTTGAGGTGAGGCACAAGGAAATAATTGTACAAATCCATCTGACAAGGGGATCTTGGACTTTACTAATAACCATACGTCATGAATTTTTACTTGAGCACCTTCTTCAAACTTCATTAACCACTTGTTGACATTTGTTGTATTTGACACCTTGCTTCCTTTGTAATATAGGCCAATTATTAGGTGGATTATGGTATGAGAGATGGATTTTGGCTAATCTAGCCAAAGTTTTCCATTGTGATACCTACTAACTAGGTATTTTGCAGCCTCCTCTTTTATCCCCTACAAATTTGCGACTCGCAGAGCACCAAGAATGTCATGAATTCCAACTTTTTCTAAGGAATTAGTCTAAGATTTTCATTGATCTCCCATCTCCTCCCACTTGAGTTAGGATTCAAAATTATTTTCCCATGTAGGTTCCTCAACCTTTTCCAATTTGATCTTATGCATGTGTATTTCCAATTTTGTTTTGTCGGTGAGGTTGAATATTACTTTAATTCGGGGATCAACTTAATATCTTCTTCATCAGATCAGGCCTTACTTTTTTCCATGGAGAAATATTCTCAAAATTCCTCTATTAAAAGGAAATCAAGAAGTTTAGAGTAAAAAATAATCAGGCTTGGTATATCAAGAACATCGTCCAACTCGTAGTGGGTATCAATTGGAATATCAGGCAATATTTTTAATAAACTAGGGGGCTCTTTGATTTTTATAGAATTTGTATTAATTGTGTCATCACTATCACTTGATTGATGCCCTCTAAACTTCTATTTAATTTATGATTGACTCTTTGATTGTCACCATACTCATGCATGCCTTCTACTCGCCATATTTCTTGCATAGTGGGTAGTAATTATGAAATATTTTGAAATGACTTATGCTAATCATTTGATGATAATGATATGTGTGGAACATGTAAAGTGTTAGAAAGGGACAATTGTACTATAGAAATTAATGTGTCGATTCAAAACTGCTCATGAAATTTACTAGATCACAAGTGTTTTCTTGAGGGGGCTTGGACAAAGGTTTAAAATTAGTTGCGCTAACGAACAAAACATTACAATACTAGCTTTTTCAGTAGCAACTTGCGTAGCATAGGCTGCAGTCTCACTCAAGGTGGTATTTGGGGATGCTAGAAACATGCTTCTTCATCCAGAAGGCTATGTGATGTGCTTTATGGCATTTTTTGCAATTTAGTTTTGATCTGACCTTCGTGAACCCTTATTTATGAAACTCGAGTGATTTCCATATAAAGAGAGTTATAAGCTTCACATAACTATCTAATCATGCATGAAATAAAATCTAACCGTTCATCTGGATCTTCACATAGTAATTAAGATAATATATGATAAATATCATTCAGTTGCATGTAAAAACAGAAAATACACAAGTGCATAAAAATAGACACATAATTTCTTCAAATCTCTTTTATTACTTCAGAACTTCCTTATACAACTTTACATACCCTGTGCACACAGCTGCAGGGGCCCATGCACTCAGTTGCAAACTTACTAAGGTCTCTGCACACTTACTAAGGTCTCATCCATCAAGTAATTATTTTATTAGACCCGCTAAGACACCTTTTTATACTCTTTTCTATTATAATAACATGGTCTACAAACCATGGGTGGATCTCAAAACAATACCAAAATATAAGGGTTTTTGACCTTCCTAAAACCCCTTGACTCCAATTTGACCTGCGCTACTCATGCTTTGCTCCTCAAAATGTGGAGACTTACAATACTTTAACAAAATTGACCTAGGATACCTCGTCCCAACAAACCCCCAACACAATTCTGTGACTCATCCTTGATTCACTCCACTGGTACGCTCTGCATATTTTCTTTTAGGATGGTGAACAAAGACTTCACTAGGTGAAGTGCTTGCGTGCATTGAACGACTTCCTATTGAGCTTCTTCAACCAAATTTTTTATAGTTGGCCCGTCGGTTGCTAAGATAATGGTTCACTGCATCTACTACATAAACTTAAGCGTGCCTTCCACAGTCTGTGAGAGCTTTCATGCTTCTTCTTCTAATGGATGTATTCGTGCAGTGATGATCTACATCTCCTTCCACAACTCCTCGATCTGTTCTTGCAAGGATGTCCCTTATTTCAACCGGGTGAACCATTACATAGGGGCAAAGGTGCATTTCATTGCCTTTATCTCATCATACTGTAGTTGCTTATCCTAAATGGTGACTTTGATATTCTTAACATATGGGTCCTCCTATAGTGAGGCCCATAGTTTGAGAGTCTCTTCAAACAACTAGCTACACTCCTTGACTACAACATCAAGCGTTTCCCTGTCTATTCTAATGGTGGCTTCACGCTGCTCCCAGATCTCTGGTGGTGTGGTTGGTTGCAACTTCAATTGAAGCTCAGTAATTTGGAGTTGTAAATCGAAGTGAATTGTATCCACCTATGCCTTTGATTCTCTAAATGCATCTGCTAGCCATTGCACTTTTTCTTCAGAAGTGACCTCCGACTAAATCTAGAGCTCAGGGAGATCATTGCATACTCTGGAGATGGTGTGCTCCAGTTTTTCCCTTCTCGCAGTTGCCTCATCACGGTCCTAGAGATATTTGTGCTTTTCATCGCATAGTTATTGACTGGTGATATGTGCATCCTTGATCACCATGAGAGCCCTTTTCTCTCACACCTTAAGCTCATCTACTACACTCTAGTGTAACTCATGCAATGTGGATAGAAGGAGCATCATGAGGTTAATACTTACATCTTTAGGCAGTTGGGCACTCTCCCACTTTGTAGCATCGTTCAAATGTGAATATCCATCAGGAAGAGGTACAATGCAGAGATTTGAAGTGAGGATCAACTGTACACTACCTAATGTCGTTAGCTTCTCGCTCACTTGAGACTGGATCGTTTGAATGATGCTCTCTTGAACCTGCAACTTTGTGAGGTCCACCTAAAATTTTGTCAAAACGGACTAATACTGATCTTCAATATGACCCCAAATTTCTTCTCTCGTAGACCTAATAGTATCTCCAATTTCATCAAGGCCCCCCTCAATGAGGACCATGGCCTCCACACCAGTGGACTTATTAGACTTGTTCTTCTTGTGTGTGCCTCCTGCACTGAAATTTTGTCATCATTTAATAGAAATGGAAGAATCAATGTTCTCTGGGTCTACAAATGGGTCTTTGGTACCCAGATCCAGTTCTTCTATATTCCGCTCTTTGTTGTGCTCACCCTCTAGTTCATGCACGGTATTTTTCTCTAGGTCGATGGTCACTGTCTTCTTTTCCTTTGGCACCACTTTACTGGTGCCTATTGTGCCTTCTGCACTAGTCCCTATTATACCTTTGACAATATCCATTGGAAGGAACTAATCAATTAATCACTAAAGGATTAACTACGTGATATCATCTTCGGTGACCAAAAACAACAACACCATCCATTTCTTCATCAAATCATTCCTCGTACATATGTATACATGATGGAAATTGGACTTAAAATTGGCAATGTGCCAATATTATTTGAATAAACTAGTTGAAAATCATGGCTTCTAGTTAATCACCATACGCAATTTTGTTTCAACACTACCCAGAACATCTTAGTTTCAATGTCACGAGAAGGGTCCTTTTTTACCCACAACGAGGAAAATTTGGTAGCCTCACACAACCCTAGATCCATCATTGAGAATTGGGAATCCTTTGAAATCCTCGAATCTATCAACATGATCAGTAATAGTAGCCTCGTGTAGTGGAATATTTTTCCTTCCTCCTGTGCTTTGTAGAAATCATCGAAGAATTCTTTGCAGATGTACTTTGTCCAATTGAACTAGACTCCTTGGCTACACTACGCATCCAAGGATACCACTAGTGCTGGTACTTCATCAGCATGCCACTTTCCCATGGTTTTTCCTACCAATATATGTATAACAAACCACATAGCTTCATCAGAGATAGAACTAATGGCATATCCCCGCAACGTCCTCACCAACCTGTTAGCGCTTGAGATTTCACCTAGGCTGAGATAGACAAATCTCAAGGCTACATCAAACCATTCAGCCTCGTAGCTAGCCCTACGAGGCAGGAGAAGGCTCTCTCCGGTCAAACTCGGTGGATTTTTCAATAGGATGAGTTGACCAATTAGAAACATTGATATTAGGCTAGTAAACTGATAAGGAGGGTTGATTTAAAGTTTTTGGGGTTTTTGGTGGCAATTGGAGGGAGTGCAATTCAGGGTGCGGGGATTGAGCTCAGGTTTTGCAGGTGGGTCTTTGGGGCAAGGTAGGAGTTTGTGCCGATGCCTTTAGCTGAGATGAATGATCAAGGAAGAAAAAAGAGAAGCTAAAGAGGGCAAACAATGACTTTGAATCCTCTCTAGACAGTGGAAAACATAAACATTAAACAAATTTGAAAGCTGAGCATGGCAAGCATGAATTCAAACTTTATCACATCATTTGTTTAATAAGCTGCAGTAAAGAAAGAGATGGAACACATAAACACACTTACAATTACAATAAGAGAACACACCATCAACACAAGAGTCCACAAGAATCCCAATGATGTCTGCAAAAACCCTGGTCTTCCTTTTCCTCAAATTGCAGAGATACAAGTAAAATATACAATAGGAGCTTCTCCCTCAAGAGTTCAACCATGAAAATGAGTAAGATAAGGCATAATATAGAAGATCTAACTCCTTTCCCCACCTCTAGGGGTCGAGCTCAGCTTCCTAGGGGCTGTTTTAACTAATTCCAAACTAAGCACTAGATAATAGGCAGTCAAAACAACTTGCCTCTAAAACTTAGGAAACCTATCCATGCATTAAATATTTACCATTTACATCAAGGAAACTTCTAGAAGTGTTCAAGGAGAATAAAAGTATCTAAGTGCCATGAAAATTACACAAAAATCCATCATTTACATGCCTCAAAAGTCAACCAAGGTGAAAACAGTGTTTTGCTGGCCGAACTGGTCAAAATAGGCAAATTTCCTTGACAGGTCGCGCACATCACTCTCACTAGTCGCGCACATTCACGGCTCTGTTGGAGGGCCTTCCCGGTGTCTAAATAAGGTGCAAGATAGCTCGTTGGAAAGGTCTGCGAGTCTACTTTCCAACCCCACCGGAATTTTTGAATTGTGAGATGATTTGACCCCTCAAACGTCATTTCTCCCAAGACAGCTTTCTGCAACTCAAATTAGGGGCAGAAAGACAAAATTTGCATGCATTTTGAGCCTTTTGGAAGCCCAAATCTCCATAAAATCTGAAACCCATCCATAGGCAAGTGTATTTTTGCATGAAAATTCCAAAAATGTAGAGTTTTCCCCGTTCTGAGCTGTCCCCATGACTGGTCGCGCACGGGGTGAGACCACTCAAATGGCCAAAACCTGTAAAATTCTCAAAAATGCCTCAAAACTCTCAAAATTTCTTGGGTTTGCTGCTAGGAGGAAGCTAATGAGTATCATGGTGAGTGAGAGAGGCCTCAGCCAAGATATGGAGCGGGTTGGTCTTCTTCCTCCCTTTGATAGCCTCGGTCAACCTCCTTTGAAGAATCTTTATCCTTGCCTTACCAACATACATCCTTGCCCAATAATGATTCTTCATGTTCTTTAGTAGCTTCTTTTCTTGGTTGGCCTTTGCCAACAACCTCTTTAACACCCGGATAAGCATGGATTCCCTCTCTTTGGACAGCAAGTCACCGGGCCTCCTACAGTTGATGACTCGATCACTTCGAATCCTCCACAGCTCATCCAACTCTTTCTCATCCTCAAGTTGTTTGTTTTGCCGCTCTAAATATTTGATTATCCATTTTTCCATCAATAATTTTGTTTGCAGCGAATGAATCTCGGTGCTTTGCTCTCGGATGATATCCTTGAGCTCTGTGCTAGGAGAACCGGCGTCAAGGTCAATAACCGGATCACCTGACA
>APFE031240723.1:30594-104300 GCA_000404065.3 Pinus taeda | reverse complement strand
TTCCACAGGAGCAGCAGTTATGACTGCCCTACAGGATCCGCAGTTAGACTCTAGTTGGACAGCCGAGCTCCTAAATTCAAGGGCACTTGGTGGATCATCGTTTTTGTATAAGTATGAAGTCCTTAGCCTTAGATAGGTTGTTGAAACTCTCGTATTTCTATTGTAATTTTGGAGCACAGTTCAATTTTCGTTCCTTTTTGTAAGCCAATTTGGCATGACATCAGATTATGAATAAAGAAGGCAGTTTGTGATCTAGTTCTGAGTTTCTTAAGGAGACTATAGCTCTCAGGTTAGGGCCCAAACTGAGAGCCATAGATCCCCTCTGCTATAGTGTTGTTTCCATTTCATTTCCAGCACTTTAAGTTTTCGTTTGCACATGCAATTCGAATTATAGTTTGGTGATTTGGTTTTCTTATGAGTAGGATAGATTTTTCTTATGGTACAGTTTTTTCCACTTTCTTAGTGTAGCAGAGGATATATACTATCAATTGGAGCTCCAGCAAAACGGTTGTTAAGGCTCACTGCCATCTCTCTTGAAGATTGGGGTGCAGTCCATAACTAGCCACCAAAAACACGCATTACTTTACTTGATGATTGTTGCAATACAATCACGGTCTTGATTAGATGCTTCCTTGTCAGTCACACCCGCACACATACTTTCATCACAGCCTCATACACATTTCTCTTTGCGTTTTGGATTTATGTTCATTGAATTCACGGCATAAGTAATTTAGGTTGATGTATTTTCGGTTTGGTGACAGTCATAATCATTTGTTTCATTTACACTCCTCTTTCTCATTCCATTACCATTACCTCCATCTTGATCACGCATGCAAACATATCTCCTCGACCTTCACTTCGTTTTGTCCTCTCCCAAAGTCTTTCACTCCTCACATAACTTCATTTTCTAACCTTTCATTGCCATAACCCTTTACCTTCAACATACTCCCTACACCCATTTCCCATCTCATTCCTCCGTTTCTGAGCCATCACCTGCCTTATCCCTACCTCACATATCTCTTCCTACCATTCCATCACTCCTCCATCACTTCAACCCTTCACGGTAGGTCATCCTGTATCAGTTTAGAGACATCCTGTAGAAACCTCTGAGTATCCTGTAGGATCCCCTGCAAACATCCTGTAGGAGGCCATTCACTCGGTTGCCGAGCTTCTGAACGTGGAAAACCTTTGTGGATGGATGCTAAGGGTCCATAGGGACCTCACCTAGCCTCCCCAACCTGTCCCACGCTTTCCTTCCTTCTCCATTCCATCTGCACAACCAAACCCTAATAAGCACAACATCACAATCATTCCACCTATTTAATGAAAAGTACAAAAACATGTCTTTTATGATGCAAGTAGTTTAGATCCATGCATTTTCACTTATTAGAGGTATCAGCAGCATTGGTAGAAGTTTCATTCACATTCATTGCATTATAGAGGTTAGACTAGTTAAATTAGGGTTTCCCTAGGTTTACATGCTTGGATTTACTTTCAGTTCATTTTTGTCAAGTAGAGTAGTCTTCTTTGAGCTAGCTTTCGTCCATCATTGATAAAGCTTCTTCTATGAGCCATAGAAGTTGGCTTGAGCCCTAGCAGACTTGCGCCAGCTGATCAAGTGACAGCTGCGACAAGAGCTAGTACTTGTGCATACAGCACCGTCGCTTCCAAGTTTGTACGAACTACCGGGTTGATAAAATGAGAGACAGGAAGCCCCAGGAGTTGTAGCATTATTGCTACCATACTGGAGCTCACCAGATATATGGGATCTTGTTCCTCTACCAAAGGGATGAAAACTTGTTAGATGCAAATGGGTTTGCAGAACCAAGTATGGACCAGATGGGAAAGTTGATAAACATAAAGCTCGTCTTGTTGCTAAGGGATTTTCACAAGTTGAAGGCATTGACTATACTAAAACCTTCTCCCATGTTGCCAAAATGAACTCTGTCCGCTTTGTTCTTTCCCTTGCTTCCGCTTTCAAATGGGAAGTCCATCAGATGGATGTTAAATTCGCCTTCTTGCATGGGGATTTGCATGAAGAAATCTATATGGAACAACCTATTGGGTTTATACAAACAGACTCTAGTCTTGTATGCCGGCTTAAGAAATCCCTTTATGGTCTCAAGCAAGATCCTCGGGCTTGGTATGCCAAAATGGATAGCTTTCTTTTAGAATCTGGCTTTTCTAGGTGTCATTCTGACAATATTGTCTACACCAAGAAAGTGGGCAAGTCTCTTATCATTCTTGTTCTTTATGTTGTTGATCTTATCCTCACTGGTAGTGATCCCAACCTTATCAACCATGTTAAGTCCAGCCTTAAAAAGAAGTTTGAAATGACAGACTTAGGACACTTACATTATTTTCTCGTTCTTCAAGTCTTGCAATCCAAGAAGGAGGGTATTTCCCTTTCCCAGTCAAGTATGCTTGTGATATTCTTCGTCATTTTCACATGGAAGAATGTAAGCCAGCCCCTTCTCCCTTTCAGTCTGGAGTCAAACTTTCAGTCTCTTGTACTTCTCCTGAAGTTGATGCTACCTTATACCGTCAACTTGTAGGAAAACTCTTGTATTTAAACCATACTCGTCCTGACCTTTCCTTTGTTGTTGGCCTTGTTGCTCGTTTTATGCAAAACCCCCGTGAAAGTCATTGGAAAGCAGCCAAAAGAATACTTGGTTATGTTCGAGGTACAATACAGTTTGGGATTCATTACAGTGCCAAAGCAGCTCCTCTATTAGTTGGTTTCACTGATTCTGATTGGGCTGGTGACCCTGATGATCGAAAGTCTACTGCCGGTTATATCTTCACTCTTGGTTCAGGACCTATTACATGGGCTTGTAAGAAACAAGTTTCCATTTCTCTTTCGTCAGCAGAAGCAGAGTATCGTGGTGCCATGGGAGCTAGCAAGGAAGCCTTGTGGCTTCATCAGATCCTATCAGAATTTGGCTTTGAGCAGCAACATCCATCCACACTTTGGTGTGATAATCAAAGTGCCATTCAGCTATACAAAGATCCAGTCCAGCATCAGCGTAGCAAACACATTGTACTACACATCCACTTCATCAGAAAACTCATTCATGACCATGTTCTTGAAGTGCAATATTGTTCAACAGATGATCAAGTTGCAGACATCTTCACAAAGGCTCTCACAGAGGCGAAGTTCACTAAACTTCGATATATGCTTGGAGTTCAGGAAGTTGTCACTAAGGGGGGATAGGCTCTAATGCCTCCTTCCTTCTCCTATTGTGTCATATTTGTAAATCTTTTAATCCTATCCCAAGTTGTTCTTAAGGGCGGATGTTAGGATATTCCGACACATAGGAAATAGTTAAGTTCAACTTGGTCTAGTATAGAGTTAGGTATAGAGTTAGGTTAAGTGTGTTTCTTTACCATTGTACATTTTGTAACTTACAATCCGACGGTCACGATATGTAGTGATCCGACAGTTCACTCTCTCCTTGGTATTACCGACACTTGATCCATGGCTTGACACCTGATTGGTCCATGAGTTCTATTTAAAGCGCATGGAGGGTCATTGTTCGGGTAATCCATCTATGAGAGAAAGCTTATGTAAATTTTCATTATTTGATTAATAAATTGCCTGAAGTGGCCACGTTGGCTCAGGCCGTGGACTGTTTCCCTCTTTGAGGGTTTTAACCACGTCAAAAATATTGGTGTATTGATTTGAGATCTGGTTGTGAGCGGTGTCTTTTGGTGTTCTTTCTGAGGAAGTTACCCTGTAAATTCCTACACTGGTTTGGTCGCCAGTTGATTTGACAATGGCATTCACTAGTTGTAATCTAATCGAACAAGCTGGCTCGTGATGAGACCCCTTGTCTTATACCTATAAGCCATTACCTTGTTTTGGTATGCAGTGTTGGTAATGTCGATCAGATTATTTCCCAATGATCATGGTAAGTAGGCTTGTAATAAGACCCCTTATCCTTATATCAAATATTTTAGAATTACACTCTGAGTAATCATAAACTTGGATGAATGGGATGAACAATTTTCTCCTTAAAAGAAAATGGATGACAAGGTAAGAGTTTAGGATACTAAGATTCAATCAGTCTCTGTTTTGATATTGATAACCCTTTTTGTGGCCAGTTTAAAAACATTAAAATGATTTACAGTAGTTCTAAATCTTGAGAGGGTTTTCACAAAACCAAAATGGGGTTTTCAGAATGTTAATATACCTATTTTCCTAGAAATTGTTCCTCTTGTTTAAGATGTCTATTTTACAAAAGTAAATATTAAAAATACTTCTCCTGAGCAACATTTCAATATAGCAAAGGCCAATAGAAGCTATTTTACAACTTTATTTCCTAATGATCCTAAAAATTGCTAATCCTACTGAATTTAAAAGAGAAGGGGTTACCTCCTCAATTGAAGAATTTCTTTAAGATGAGGCCATTAATAGGAAGAGTGTCCCTCTTTCCTGATAGAACTTGTAATATGAATGTCGAATGGCCTACCTTCTCACTGATTTGAAATGGTCCAAGCCACATCTTTTGGAATTTGGTGTGTTTACCTTTATCCTCATGCGCTTTGTCCCATTTTAGAACAAGATCACCAACCTGCAACTGTTTAGAACTAGACGAAGCTGAGTCAAATGATAACTTGATTATTTACTGATGTTTATCATGGGTATTTTTGGCCTTTTCTCTATCTTCTTCTAGTTTTAAAATCTGATCATGTCCGAGTTGGATAAAAGAAGAGGGTCTTTCTTCAATAAATTGAACTAGGGCTAGAGAAGGAAGCGCTAAATTGGTCGGTAGTACTACTTCTTTCCCATAGACAAGGTTGAATGGGGAAGTACCTATAGAGGCCTTCTATGTTATTCTATCAGCCCATAGTGTGAATACTAAATATTTTTGCCAGCTTTTATGATTTTGTTCGATGGTTCGCTTAATGATTTTGAGTAGATTTTTATTGGTAGATTCTGCGAGACCATTACCCTGGGGATAGTAGTTTGCAGAATATTTCAATTTGAATCCTCTCTTGATAGAAAACTCAAACATGCCATTTCCAGAAAAATAAGATGCATTATCAAAAACAAGAGCATTAGGGACACCAAACCTGGTAATGATGAATTGGTCAATGAATTCTATAATTCCTTTAGAGTTTGTTGTCTTTAATGGAATTGCTTCAACCCACTTGGTAAAGTAATCGGTAGTGGTAAGGATATACTTGCGTTGTTTGGAGGATTGTGGAGTTATCTCTCCAATGATGTCTAGTCCCCATTGTTCAAAAGGTTGATCGATATTAACTAGTTGCAAAGGAAAAGTTGGTTTCCTTTGTTTTCCACTGGAGACTTGAAAACTTCAGCATTTCCTTACATACTCATGGGTATCTCTGAATAAGGTGGGCTAGTAATATCCAGCATGGATGATTTTATGAGCTGTTGTGTAAGCTCCAAAGTGTCCTCCAGCTGGTCCATCGTGTAGCTCCTACCAAACCTTTTGTGCTTCAGGTTTCTCTAAGCATCTTAATAAAACTGAATCGTAGTTTTGTCTAAAAAGAACATCATCAATGATAACGAAGTTTTTTGACTTTAATCTAATAGCTCGTTTGTTTTTATAAGAGAGATTAGGAGGTGCATGTCCATTTTTTAAATAAAATATTAAATCTTCATATTGAGATTCAGAATCGGTAATAATTATCTAGTTGATTTCTTCAATATGATCTGTATCACCTGATTCGGGAATGTTGGATGCTCCTGCTAATAACCTGCAAAAACCTTGACCTCTAACAATCTTTGCTGGCTTGATTTCCAAGTCATATTCTTGGAGTGCTATAACCCAATTTTCCCTTTTTACACCTAGTTCTCTTTGGATCAGTAATTGCCTTACTGAAGAAAAAGGAACTATTACTTTTGTATGGGCTTTTACAAGGAAGAGAATGTACTATTTGATGGCTTTATATACTGCATAGGGTTGTTTTTCAACTTCGGAGTAATTTAGTTCAGCACCCTGAAAATTTGAACTAAAGAATGAAATCGGTGCTTCCAATTTGTGATCGTTGATTTGAGTGAGTACCGCTGCATAAGATAAATCAGATGCGATACTGTACAATGTGAAATGATTAGAAAAATTATAAATGTTTAAAGCGGGGGCATTGATTATTGATTTCTTGATTAAATCAAATGCTTCTTTTTCCACAACTCCCCATCTAAACACTGAATTTTTCTTAATCATGGTTTGTAATGGTAAAACGATATGAGAAAAATCGGGAAAAAATCTTTTGACAAAGTTGATCTGACCTAAAAATGATTGCATTGATTTTTTGTTATGGGGAAATGGGATTTCAGAAATTTCTTTAATCCTGTCGGGACCAATATAAATACCATCTTGGGAAACAATAAAGCCTAAGATATTTCCTTGATCTAGAGCAAAGAAGGATTTTTCAGGATTAAGTGAAATACCATACCTTCTACAGCGTTCAAAGAGTTTATTCAAATCATGTAAACGGTTAGATCTCTTTTTAGAAAATACAGTAATATCATCTAAGTAGACGACTGATGTCTTGTTGATCAATCCTTTGAAGGCTATATCCATTGCTCTTTGGAATGTAGCTCCTGCATTAATAAGTCCAAAAGGCATTTTCTGATAGGCGTAGGTTCCCCATTTTGTTCTGAAAATAGTTTTAAGTCTGTCATCAGGATGAACCAGAACTTGGTTGTATCCTGAAAAACTATCTAGAAAAGACATTAGTTCAGAACCTTACACTGAATGGAGTATTTGCTCCATAGTAGGTAACGGGAAATTATCCTTTTGACTGGCCTTATTCAGATTTCTAAAATCAATACAAATCCTAATGTCACCATTTTTCTTCTTGACAGGTACCATGTTGGAGACCCAGTTTGAGTGCCAAACTGGAAAGATAATCTTTGCTTTTAAGAGTTTATTGAGTTCTGTTTTTATCTGACTCTCTAAGTTTGGATGTATTTTCCTCAATTTTTGTTGAACTGGTTTTTGTTCGGGTAGCATTGGAATGGTATGTTGTATAATAGATGTATCATATGTTTTTAAGTCATCATAATTCCAAGCGAAGACATGTTTATTTTTCTTTAATAATCTGATAAATGTTGTCCTTTCCTGTTTAGAATTTCCTAATCCTAAATTAATATTTTGAGGGTTATGCTCGGTACCAAGATTTATCAATTCAAACCCTAAGGTAGAACTTTGGATTTTTGAATTGGTTACATGTTTGAACCTGTCTTTAAAGTCATAAAGATCTTCAAGTTTAACCACAGGCTTTGGTATAGAGTTTTCCTCATGCTTTTCTTTCATCTGAAGATCATGATAATTTTCATCAATGATCTGATCATTGTAGGATTTATCGGAAGTTAAGAAATGTAGAATGTCTTCATTGTGGTTGAATACTCTCCAATTTGTGATATTGTTGGGTATTGATGGCCTAAAGATCAACTCTACCGAAAATCTATCTAGACTAAAATCTTCAGAACGCAGGAGTTTAGAAGCAACACAAGCCAACAAATCAGCTGTTGCATTCTCGGATCTGGGAATAGGTGAAATATTGAATGCTAAGAAATGAGATAAAAGCTCCTGAACTAAAGACTGGTAGTGCTTGAGGTGATTAGAGAGACAATGGATTGTGTTCTGAACTTGTTTTATCACAATCTCTGAATCGTCGAACACTTTTAAATATTGAAATTTCAAGCCGATAACTTTGTATAATCCTTGGATCAGGGCTTCATACTCAGCTGTATTATTCATACATTCAAATTCTAATCTACAAGAAGGCATTGTTTTTTCTCCCTCAGGGCTTACGAAAATACACCCTGCTCCTGATCCTTCACTAGATTTTGAACCGTCAAAATATAAAGACCAAAATAAAGAATTATCAACATTTTTATTTACAAAATTCTCAGTAACATTAACACATCTAGACTTGTCAGTTTGTGAACAATTTTCGATTTGTGATGTGAAATTGTTTACCGAGAAAGGAGATGGCTGGGCAATATAATTGCCAAAGAATGATTCAGAAGAATAGTTTCCCAAAATGTTGTTGTTAAATGCAACTGGTTGATTCTCTTGTTCGAACTCTGTAACAGTATGTGTCATGTGTTTCTCCTGATTGATTTTTATTTGGTTTGTCTTTCCCTTGTAGGGCAGCCACATATGAGACCAATCAGTAGAAATATACCCGTGGAGTTTTTCAGACCAATCCCTACACAAGAATAAACCATAAAACTCAGGTATATTGACGATTAAGATATCAATTCTCTAAACCACTCTTGGATCAGCCGATAACCTAATTGTAACAGAGTTTATTTCCCCTAAAACCTGGACTTTAGTTCTATCTAACTGCACAATGTAAATTGAAGACTTATGAGGTTCTATGTTTAGTTTAGAACAAACTGAAGCTGGCATTATATTGGATGATGCCCCAGAGTCAATTAAGTAGTTATGTAGATTTTGATTGTAGATTTCATATGTTAAGAGGAAAGGAGGGGTGTGCGAATTTGATTTGTCTCCAATTAGAATTGTATCAGTTGCCTCAACTCTACCAGAAGGTGGTTGTCCTGAATCGCTTGCAGCTTTAGTACCGAGAAGACGCGAAGAAGGAACTACATTAAGTTCTTTGAGAAGCAATTTTTGTTGATGTTTTAATTTACTGAGTTCAAACATGGTGATGTTTTCCTTATTCTTTTTCATATCATCAACAATATTATAGTCCATTGAATCTGATACTACCAATGTCTTAGATGATGTAGGTATATTGGAGGATGACGATTGATTTTGAGGTATTGTTGCAGCTGGCTTCCTTGTGGGTACCTTTTCTTTTGTAGTATTGGTGCCTGCACACATTTTCTTTGAATTGGCCTGGATAGTTTCAAGAGTACTTTTGCTCTTGGTAGTCACGGGAAAGGCTTCTTGTTCAGCTTCGGTATTGGAGCTAGGCAATACAAAGTCCCACATTCCATGGCATTCAACGACTTCCTATTCTTCTAATTCATCGGTCGGTGTAATTGTTTCTTCTTCTTCTTCTTCCTCAGGATCTGAATCTGCATAGGATATAACATTTGGAGGCTTGGATTCAGGTTTCTTGAAATTCCTGTAAGGTTTCTTTGTTGAGGACTCTGCTACTTGCTTCTTAATTTCAACCATTTCATTTGACATGGTTTTGAGGAATTTTTGAAGGCCCTCCATATCATATGGATCTTTGGTGACTTTCTTCTTTGAATCATCCTCGAAAGACACTTTTTTGGATTTTCTTTCCTCGAGAGCAGCTTTCTTTTCCAAAGCAATTACACGTTTTTCGATAGTGAGGGATTCTTTCATGTTTTCAGCTAATGTTTTTTAGCCCTATCTACAAAAATGGCTATATTTGAGGGTAAGGTTGTAATGTACCACTCACTTCTACTTTGTTCACTTGGCTTATCATCGGTAGCGATTTTGTTCAAGAGTTTGTTAAATCGGGACTTCAACTCCTTAATTGGTTCTCTTGACTCAATCCTTAGATTGGAAAGGTCATTGACGAGTGTAGCCAGGGATCTATCATCACCGTATTTGGTAAGAAATTGTTCCTGAAAGATATTCCAACTGGTGATGGATCCTGAGCGCAAGGAAAAATACCAAGACCTTGCTGATCCTTGTAATGTGTAGGGGAAAAATCTAACTACAACATCTTCTTCTGTTACTCCCTTCAAATTAACTCACAACATGAAATTATTTATGTGTTCCTCAGCTAATGTTCTAGCATCTGGATTGAACTTTGGTAACCATTTCTCAGGATAATCGGGTAATGGATGTAAAGGCACAGACATAGTGACTGCACTAGGACTTCTCCATGGTGTTTGAGCCATTTTGGGATTACCAATGATTTCCTGTGGTGTCCCGGGTGTTTGGGGAGGAGGTGGAAATGAAGACTGAAAAGACTTTGATGTTGAAGGTGAAGTCCCTTGGTGAACAATAATATGTAATGGTGAAGTGGGTGTTTGACTTCACACTGGAGATGATGAGATGGAAGATGATGGAGAAAAGGTTTCACTACCAGAACCTTCAGTGTTCTTTTTAATCCTTTTCCTTTGGGGTAAAGGCAACTCAGGTGGTTCAATACCGAGTTTTTCGCTTTGAAGTCTGGTAAGATGATGAGGTAAGCGGAATTGCGAAGTCTGATTGCCTTGTGATACTTTAGATCTAGGAGGTGACATCGAGAAGCCTTGAAGTATCTGGATGATAGACCGAACTTCAGGGGACTCCGGACTTAAACGTTCTGAAGTATAATAAGGTTGAGCAGTAATAGTTGATCCTTCCTCTTCTCGTTTGGATACTGGTATTTCAGAGTGCAAACGAGAGGTCCGAGGAGAGGTGGAGGGTGATTTACTCTGTGAATGGTCTGTAGGTTTTGACTTGCTCACCATTCATAGTGGATGGCCCTCCTTCTAGCGCCAGGAATTTTAATTCCCCAAAAATCGTTGCATCAACATCGGGGGATAACCACCCAGTCCGGACCTTAATACAGCTCCTTTTCCGTTTGGGATGGTGGCTCCGACTGGATATAATGGGACCAGTTTCCCAATATTGAATAAAAGGGGGTGAATGAATGATTGGTTTTCAAATAAGTGATAATAAACGGAGGGCTTATTCTATGAACGAAAATGTAAATGACTATTTTATCCCGGGTAGCTTCTATTCTTTAAGTGTAACGTTTAATGATCTATGCTTGCTGATAGGCATATAGATGACAGTAAGCAATAAACAAAGACATTCATTTAAATGATAATTACTTCGCTCAAATAGTTGAATGAAGTAATTGATAAAACAATATTACACTTCTCTCTTATATTACTGATACATGCATGATTGAAAGAATAGAAAATTGTAAAGTTCCAATAGTGGAAAGCATAAAGTTTACTGTTAAAATACATTCACATATTCAATAATAGCATAAATGACCAAACAACAATTCACATAAAAGGAATAAATTCATACATAGATAATAGTACCATATGAGCTGCGAATTATTCCCTAGGCCAATCGCAATTTGAATTCCTTCTTCCGATTCAGAAATACTTTAAAATAAAGGCAATAGTGCACATTCATATCAAAGCTTCATTGTCAAAATTTTTGAAAGATTGGTCCAGTCTTCATAAAAGAATATGCTTGAAGTAAAATAGTGCAACTTCAAGCTTAAGTCATATACAAAAACTTACGACCCTTTCTAAATGCATGAAAGGGTCTATAAATACTAAACTAAGCTAACAAACTACAAAATTAAAATGCTACTAAATTAGTATAATCCGATCTTAAAATATCCCGCCCACAATGATCTGGAAATCGGCAGCGATGATTCATTCTTCTGGTTGTTTGCCCTTTGTCGTGAGTTGGCATATTGCTAGCATTGTCTCCACTTCTTGAGGGCAGCTGAGTTGAGAATTGATTTGAGCAGCCTAGGTGTCATCATGTATATCGGGGATGATACACCCGATCGCATCCGTCAGGCATTTGAGGGTGGCTCTCTGACTGTATGGTTTAACTAGGAACAACCAATAGGTGTCCCAAGTTAAAATTTTAATCC
Organism: Pinus taeda; assembly: GCA_000404065.3. Classification (NCBI taxonomy): domain Eukaryota; kingdom Viridiplantae; phylum Streptophyta; class Pinopsida; order Pinales; family Pinaceae; genus Pinus; species Pinus taeda. The sequence goes on along the minus strand of APFE031240723.1, from coordinate 92,756 downwards.
CTGAGATTAATTTCCCGTTCTTTTCAAGCTCTTGGTTACAGGACTGCTCCAATGTCTTAGCTAATAATAGTTTACCTGGTGTACATTGAGAAATCATGTTAGATAAATAGAGAGTGTTATTGATCAAGTCAATTAAATTGCTGGTAGATAATTTGCATCGAGAGATAACTCTCTCTGCTGTCATTAATTGGGTCTGCCATTCTGTGAATAGGATTTCCTTATGGGATTCTAAGATTGTGGGCAAGTTTGCTGCCTTTCCCTCATTAGAGTCCTTCCATGTAAGAAAATCTATCAAAGTGTCTTCGGCTTGCTCCAAATCTTGCCTGGCATCCACTAACTTATCTATTATAGATGATGTTATGTCGCATAAAGGTTCAAGTTGGGCGATTTCATGACATAACAATCTTATTTGCATTATTAATGCCTTGTTGATTTGCATTGCCTCTGCTCTAAACTCGGCTGGTTGGGGAGGACTCTTGAACCTTTCTACCTGAGCTGATAATTGAACAATTTGCTCATCTTTTGTCTTTGCCATCTGTTCATTCATCACTTTCAATTTTGATAATGCCTCAGATAGTTCCTTTTGTCTCTGAATTGCTCCCGAATCGATCCTCTTCTTCTCTTCATGCAACTATTTATTTAGCTGGTTGTTTAATTGTTGCTGTGTGGACAGTTGTTGTTGTAGCTGTTCTAACTACTGCTTCTCTACCGATAACTGTTCTTGTAATGAAGTGATCACTTGATCCTTTTCCTTCAATAAATTGCTTACCTCTAATGCCTTATCCATGGTGGCTGCCGAATAGGCACCGACATACTGAGATAACTTGGTTAGGTCATCGGAAGGGTCAAATTCTTCTCTCCATCCCACATTTGCTGTTATTGTTTGTTCAGGGAACAGAGAAGGTTGATCAATCCTTCTTCTCTTCCTTTGTCATTTTATCACAAGCCCTGTGTTTCAGACTATAGAAAACATCTAGTGAAGGAATGTCCTCTACTTGCAAAACAATTTGATCGGAGGGATTTTTTGGAATTATTTCTACTACTGTACTTGAGGGTGGACCGCTGGTTCCTTTGTTTGGAACCTCCTGTGATGCTGTATCTTGTATGTCGGCAGCTTTGGACGTTTCAGCGTCCGTTGAAGTTTCAAGATTGCCTATAATGGTATTGAATTGTTGCCATTCTTCAAGCAATTTTGGATCCACTTGAGTATCCACATTTATTTCTTTGCTGCTCTGCTCCTGCTGCCTTTTTTGTTCTTCTTCCCTTATTCTCTCCTATTTCTTCTTTTCTGCCTGTTCCTATTCTTTTTTCTGTGCCTCTTCCTGTTCTATTCTTCACAATTCCTCCTGCTCTCTTCCTTAGACTTCTTCATAGATTGCGGATGTAGCAGGAGGTTCATTAGTAAGCTACTGCTCAGGCTCGCTTGACTGAACCGTCGGGGTAGTAGCTAACAAATCTAGAGGCAGAGTTTGCAACCTTTGTTCTCTAAGTTTTTTAAATTCTACCAACTCGTCGTCGCGATATCTCATCCTGGCTAGCTGTTGTACCTGGAAGATTGACTCAGCGGAGGAGAACAGGTCATCAAACTCATCTTCCTTGTGCTCGACTTTGGTAAGCTTGGCTTGATCTAGGGTGTTATAGATGATTTTCTTCAGGTCGAGGTGTCTATTGGGCAGAGTGGTGAGACTTAAGACGTTAATTTTTTTTGTCTCTTTCTCTGCATGTTTATAATCATGCAGAGTATAGATGCCACAACTAAGAGGAAAAGGAGGCCAAACTTGCTTTTTTGAATTTCTGAGAGTTTTCATGGCTAAAGCATTTGTAAGCTGATATGCTATTTCATGAGCTAATAGCTTGTCTGGTATGTATAATGGGAGGACATGAGGTCTGGCCTCACTGCCAAAAACTCTGACATTGGTGAATTTTTCTTCTCCAAACCAGGTTCCTAGGGCTATTAAGTCAATTTCAGCCTGAGAGGAGATCTTAGGGGCATGTTTATCAAAAATTGCATAGTAAAGAGGTAGCATAAATCCATTGCAGACTTGGTATAAATGGTGCTTATAATTAGTTTTCCATAGCTTCTGGTGGTAAATATGAATAGGCATAGGGTCCTGTGTTGTCCATCTCCACCCTAAAACAAGAAACTTGGAATTGAAACAGAGGGTATCCAAAATGTAGGCACTAAAATAAAACGGAGTGATGAACCTATCGGTAACACGGGATTTGTTTCTGAATTCAAGAATAGCCGTGGCCAACTTATCCGATAATATATTCCCCCAATCCATAATTTCACTATTACATTCTGCTTGTATCAAAGGAACCATTTCTATAGAAAATTTCGAAGAATCATGCAATCCCCATAGTCGACACATCATGGCTCCAACATAACAATAAGGAGAACATAAGGAGCCAACAGAGTACTTACCCGAAGACTCATGTTTGTGTTTCACCGGGTTCTGTCTCCATTCTCTTATAGGTGCTGACTCGATCTCATTCTCATCTCAAAACTTCTCAAGAAATGCTTTATTATATTTCTTCTCTGGCTTGGGCAAGTGGTACATTTTTCTAAAATCGTTGGGCTGAAATGAACCAAATATTCTTCCATCGACAGTGCAGAATTTTCTGTCCGTAATTGGAATTGCTTCGATTTCCCATCTCACCTTATCTGTATATGGAAGAATTGTTTCTCTAGCTGCTATCCTATGAAGGTAGGAATCAGCCAAATCCTTCAAAGTAGCATCGGATTTCTGGCTTGAACCTGTTGAGGCTTGTATCGACATTTTCTTAGGTTCCTCGGCTTCAACCAGGCTGTAAATATTTTGCCAAGTAGTGTTGCCAAGGCCGAGACATGTGGTATCTGAGATTAATCCCTCCTTGCATGGTCCCGGATCGGTGGCATGTTGTCCTATTATCATAGGAGCCGAAGGCATTCTAGACTTCTTAGATTTCTTTCCCATCATTACTGCAGAAAAGCTCTGCGCAAGAGAAAGATAGACGTAATGCAGAGAATAGATAGCTAAAACCAAATATGAGGAAATTGTGTCAATCAATGGGAAATGGATGATTTATCATAAGGTTCTCGCGGATGCAATCTCTGAAAGGATTTAGGCATGACTGCGTATTAATTGGCCATTAAAACCTGTCAATCACTTAATTGCTTGTTATACCTTTATTTGTCAAATAATGGTTTTAAGCGTGGATTTGATTTTTTAATGGTTGGACGCGAGCGTATCTCTATCGGGAAGAGAAAAGACTTTCAATGATAATTAATATATAAGATAGCGAAATTGTATTGATCCTTTTCGAAAATCGCGCTTTGGGTTCATTGCAATCGGCAATCGGAGGATGGCTTGGGTAATTTCCTTTGAGTCTTATGGAATCCCTGATCGTCGATAGCAATATTGCTTGACTCGCATCGGGAGTTTGAATGAGGAGAGTTTATTATGTTCGCGTTACATTCCCCGATCGCCGATTGCGATATTGCATCGGGGCAAAGGGGAGGGGCCTTTTATTATTTGTTTTCCCGATATATATCGACTATTTTTCTTTTATCGCAGCGGGAAAAATCAATGGGTCATGGTTTATGCATCCTTTGTTATTGTGATATGCGATCTCACGATCGCTTTACCGCAATAATAAAGGATTTTTCATTTTATTTCAAACACTGATTATTTCAAAAGCTTTTTTTTTTAATGTTTTTACTATTTCCGAACCTTTTAGAAGAGTGAAGGATTAATACCAATTTAATCTAAAAGGGACCCATTTCAAATTATAATTTTCTAAAGTAATATTTTTTGAAATGGGGGGTTGTTGTATAGCACAACAATCCCATAGCTTATGGGGCAGTGACTTAGCATGCAACATGTAAGAAGCCATCTCTTTGAGAGGTCGGTTCTTTCTCTCAGCAACTCTGTTTTGCTACGAAGTGTATGGAACTCTGCATTGCAACTGTATGCCGGACTCAAGGCAAAGGTTCTGAAGTTCAGTGTTAACAATTTCGCCCCCATTTTCTTTACGGAGGGCTTTGATCTTTCTGTCTGACTATGTCTCAACTAGTGCTTTGAAATCTTCAAAGTGCACAAAGACTTCAAATTTGTCCCTGAGAAGATACGCCCAAGTATACTATGAGAAATTATCAATAAATTTAAGCACATACCTTGATTTGTTGATGGAAGGATGAGGAAAAGGCCCCATGAGATCACTATGGATCAGATCTAGAGGAGAGGATGCTTTGTGAGTCTTTCTGGTCTCGAACTTTTCTCTATGATGTTTTCCAAGGGCACATCGTTCACAAACTCCTTTGGAGAAACTGATATTTGGCAAGCCTTCCACCATCTCATGCTTTCTTAGCTACTACATATACCTATAATTTAAGTGACCAAACCTCTCATTCCAAAGCCTACTACTATCATCAGCATGTGTAAGCAATAAGGAGGATTCAGATTCAATAAATTCAAAAAATGTATACAATTTGGCTCCATTGTTTAACTCATTGATTGGAATTTTGGAGCTGCTATGTAGGTCATATATGTTCACTACATCTAGAGTGAATTCCACTCTCTTTCTGGTTTCGAAATGAGTGATCTGATAAACTAAAGGCAGGTTTACCGAAAGCTTTGGAACATGGAGAACTTCTTCAAAGCTTCTGTGTAAAAGTTCCTCTCTACTGTTTCCGGTGACCTCAATAGGTGAGTCATCTCCCACGAGGATGGGAGGTCCTTTACATGCATTCAAAGAGGAATAGACTTCCTTTGTAGTAGCCATATGATGTGATGCGCCAAAATCTATAATCCATGCATTAGGGGAAGAATTAATTGCAACTAAAGCATGAAAATTCTTACCTTTCCCATGTGGTAGATCCTCAGTTTTCTTCTTGGTGCCCTGAGGGATGTGGTCCCCAAGGTTGTGCTTCTGAAGGATTTCTACCATTTGGTCAATTTGTTTCTTCATGCAAGAGGATTCTGGATAGAATCCTTGGTGACAATAGGTGGATTTATCTCCTTTCTTCCCTGTCTCATTTCTGGAGCCGAATGCGTCATTGAAGGGCTTGGTGTACCCTTCCTTCTTTGGATGGGAATGCGCTTTTCCCTTGCCTATTTGCTGCTATTTTTTCTGATTTGAATCAGATCTGTTATTTTTATTGTGGTTTCCATCATGCACAGCAAGTGCATGCACTTTTGGAGGTTTGATTTTCCCCATGCCAATGAGTTTATCTTTCTCAAAAGTAAGGGACTTCACGAACTCTTTGAGAGAAGGCATAGTGTAGGATTTACCTATTGTGAGCCTTATTGAATGAAATGTATACATAAAGACAGAGTATTCCAGTTTGAGCTTTGACATAATAGATAGAACTTGGTGACTCTCCTCCTTGGATTTGTCAATTCCACAACCCTTGAGTTGCAGCAATAGATCATTATATTTGGTGAAGAAGTCTTGAATTTTTCATATTTTCACAGATCCAATGACAGTAGCTCCACTTTGAGCAAATGTCCTTTCATCTCATCCTGTTTCCCATAGAGTTCTTCAACCTTTTTCCAAATCTCATTGGGAGTATTGTAGGTAGATAGATGAAACTGCAACTCTGGGGAGATACACATGCATATGGATCTGTGGGCCTCATCGACGCGGTTGAGTTACTTGGATTTCTCTATGGCTGAAGTAGGTTCCACTTTTGTAGCAATGCTAATCCTGTACAACTCTTTTTGACGAAGGTATCGAGCCATTTGGTCCTTCCATTGATAGTTGTATGGTGTTAGGATCGATGCTTTGGGAAACTCCACTTTCCTATCGATCTTCGATCTCCAAGCTGTAATACCTGCAAAATAAAGTACTGGTGTGCCTTTTATCTAGCAACCTATTAGTAAACATTCCAAACTAGTAACTAGGATCCCTAGGGTGGAAATTACAGATTCGATAGAGGTGTGGTGATTTTTCCAACACCCCCACTCAAACACAACTTGGGGAAATCAAACTTGGGTCCAAGCTCTGATACCATGTGGAGGTTTTTCGTTACACCAAAACTCACAGGTGTTGGGAAACATTCCAAACTAGTAACTAAGATCCCCAGGGTGGAAATTACAAATTCCTTAGAGGTGTGGTGAGTTTTCCAACAAAACTCAAGGAATTGGAAATACCTTTATAAGGAAAGGAGAAAACCTAATTAGTTCAGCTAAAAAACCCTCATTCTGATTATGAAAAGCTAATCCATTCATGTCAAGGGAAACCTACAAATTGTAAACTTTCAGTATGGAAAATATTGGAAACAATGATTTAATATGAAGAATAAATCATTTTCTAAAAAGGTGGAGATTACCCATCTGATTTGAACACCCCAAGTAATCTCAAGGAACTATAAACATCATGTTTAATAAGCATCAATTTTTATGGACATAGCACCCAAAATTAGAGCCATGATAATGAGACCTTCAATCTAGCAAAGTGGCAGTCTCGTGAAGTCAGCATAGTAAAGGAGGAAGAATGAGATGAGAGAATTATGATAATCTGTTTCACTTGAAACCTAATCAAACTCCATCGTGAAATTAATCCCAATGATCTGAGTCATCAATAATGCACAATCAAGTGGGCCATGTGAGTTTCACATGGGTGTGTAGAATGTGTGGCATATAGTTAAGCATGCCAAGTGACAAATGTCTGCAAATAATCAAAATGTCGTAACTCATTCATAATCTTCCACATGGATATACAAATGAATAAACATCATTTTTTAAATTTGGCTTGGTAGCTAGAGCAATAAACATATAATAGAATATGCGTTCAGATTAATGTTTATGATTCGCTATCAAAATCATGACTATCAAAATTATGGAAGCCTCTCTACTTCTTGAAAGGTGTGATTGAAAGGGGTGATATAGTACTAAGATAGGAAACCTTATGTCTACAAGGATTAATATCAACCCATGTATAATAATATTATTTATGATGATCCAAGACATACATATGAAAATTTCAATAATCTAATTTAAAATGAGGGTTATGAGTATTGGTCAATAAGTCATTTGTAGATATAAGGGATAACATTTCAAATGTAAGAGACCACAATTTTAAAGATGTCCAAGTACAAGTGGAATAAATACAGTTGTAGAGATTATGACCAAAGGAGTTATCCATCTTTTGAGAAACCTAAGAAGGACTTGAAGTAGCTTATGAATTTATGTTGTGAGATTTTAGTGAAACATAATAAATACAAATATTAGAAAGCAAAGAATTATTATTCAGTAAGTAATTATAGAAAAGAAATTTATTGGGTATGGAAGTGAGGTATGTTATACATTCTATTATCACATAAGAAAAAAATTATTTTTGTTGTTACATTATAAAAATAAAATAAAATAAACATTTAATTGATGTAATCGACAATTGAACTCCAAAGAATCAATATAATCTTGATATGTCTTGATATAAACCTTTGCTTCCATATTGAACATGGACTATGAATGCTTCACTACAATTGAGCTAGGATGGTTCTCTTTGGTTTCTTTCTTACGATTCCTCTCTTGTTCGTTGTGATCTACTGATTTTATCTTTGATCTCACCTTCACATTAGAACCTCCATATTCTTGGAATAATGTAAGTATATTGACAAAAAATTTCCATGAGACTCATATCATAATTTACCTTTGTGACTTGTGCTTCTAACCATGCAAGGCTATCCTATGTAGGACTTTGAGGTTTCTTAATAGATTCATCATCCATGCCTAGGTTTTTATGACTTTTGCCTTAAATCATTGGTATCCCCTACGACTCAACAAGCTATATCCAAAGAAACCTTTCTCTCATACTAGTACGATCCATAAACTATCGTGGATATTCTACTAGATAGTTCATCATAATAGATCTATTAAAACATATTTGAAAGTATGAAATTTACAGAGTGAGGGTTATTTTTTCCTAAGATTTTCTAGATTGAGTAATTAAATCTATGTTATTCTTATGCATATAATATATAAAATTTAGAAAGTAGAGAACAAACAAAAATATGTAAAATCATTCACAACCATAAAAACATGAAGTATGACTTGGGAAACCCTTTTTGGAGAAAGGACAGGTCAAAGGTGAGGCTCCTCTACTTTAACATTCTCTAAATGGAAATGGAAGCAAGCATAAATAAGTAATACATGTGGCCTGTTGGATACTATAGTATACAAATCCTATCCTCTTGTCCTCTTTATCCACTCTCAATTACTTTGTTCATCTATGGAAGAAAATAACCATGAATAAAATGGAACCACTTTTCCTCCTAGTGTCCCAATTATAACATATTCCAATAGCCTACTAGTAGTTAAGTTTGACTCCTTCAACTCTTAAATAAAGTAAAATATTGACTCTTCTAGATTCTTCTTCATCATGATCGAATGACGAACCCATCTTCCATGAAATGTTGGGGCTTACATGCCATCATCTAGAACCATGGTGATAAAAACAAATAAGTCAAATTTTGAATGGTGTAAATTTTGCATAGACACTCTTATTGAGGCAATTCTTACATTTTTGGAAATGTGCCTATGTGTACAATAGTATTGGTGGGTTTGGAACTGAAGAAACAAAGTATTACTCCCAAAAAAGATTGTTTTATGCCTCAAATTTCTTCAAGAAGTTTTCTTACCCCAATTCACCAAACTATGATGCACATATAAAAATGGTCCTATTAGTTGATTCCTCCATTTTCAAACATAATAAATATGGATGGAGAACAATGCAATGATCTATTATACATGATGTGGAATATCATTTTGGAGGATGTTCTCATTGAATGGGATTTATCGTTTATAGTATCTAAAGTGAACCACATTGATATGAAGGATGAAGACTCGGTGGTGTTTGAGAGAAAGGAAATAAGCCTTATCAAAATTTGCATCGTTGATTCAATTTTATTGAATGCTTGTGAAGAAAAAATATAACAATATTATAAAAGAAAAATATTAAGCTATTTGTATCAAGCTAAATCTCTTGTTAATAGACATTTTCTATGAAATAATTTTCCTTGAGAATAGGTATCGGTGATATTGTTTCTAAGCACTTGAATGCATTTAATACTATTGTGACATGGTTGATTGCAACTTGACTGAAAAGGGATAAGAAGGGTCCTTATATGATTATTTTTTTTCTTTACTATATTAATGGGACAACCTAATAATGGTCATTAGAAGCATTGCACATATATTGGTTCTTGATAAGGTTATGGTTTTCTTATGACCAATTGAGGTTAAATGGAAGGATTATGAATACACCATTTATGCTTTGGAGATTATTACAATATCAAAGGAGAAAACTAAGAATAGGGAAAATACTAAATCCAAATCTCATGGGATCTAATTTTCCTGGAAAGTCAAAAGAAAAATGTTGGATCACGAATATGCTCAAGAATCTTAGAAGGGACTATAAATATGACAAAAAAAGTTTTGAAATAAAATAATGATTTAAATTATCTATCTAAATAATGTTTCGAGGATGATGTTATAGATGTATTTTCTGTATCTTGTACTTTGGAACTTCTCTACATATGACTCCCTATTAACACTCAATTTTTAATGTATGACTAATATGATGGTGGAATGCAATACCTTTATGATGGTTCTCCTCTCAAAAAAAATTTCCATGGTGAAGTATTTAATAGGTTTGATGATTGTAGAGTAAAGGGAATTAATGGAGTTTTTTATATTATAGGATTAGCACAACATATTCTCTCAATAAGCACACATAATGATATATGTGTGGAGGTTGGTTTCTCTAATAAAATGTGCAATATGGTATAAGGATATTTGTTACTCACTAAGGGTGTCCATGTAGGCACCTTGTTACAACTTGATGCATTCACTATTGATTATAATAGCTCATTGGTTTTAATAATGGAGACATGGATAATATCTACACCTTGATAGTCAAAACATCCTAAAAACTATTTTGAATCCTAAAACACGTTACTTGTGCAGAAGATAATGCTATGTAACCGAAGATTGAACCATATGGGTAAGAAGGGCTTACAAGCCTTAAAAATAAAAAGTCTTCTCCTTGATTGAATTATTCTTAGCTTGATTTCAATTTATGTGAGCATTGGATATTTGGTAAATAAAAGAATTTTATAGTTTAATTCTAGTTCCAATAAGTCCTTTGGGTTGTTGGAATTAATATATTATTATTTATTTTATCTATTTAGAGCTACTTCAATGTATCATAATTTATATTATGTATTATTCACTAATACATATTCTAGGATGGAAACAGTATATTTTATTATAAAAATAAATTTGAGGTTTTTAGTTAGTTTAAGGAGCTTATAGCTCTCTTTAAAATTAGACTAGTAGGAATATTAAGGTGTTGATGATCAATAATATAAATGAGTTTGTTATATATATTTTGATAAGTTCCTAAGGAGAATGGCATTGATAGACATTAGGAAACTCCATATACTAATTAGTAAAATAGAGTTGAAGAGCCGAAGCATATAACACTGATCTAAAGAGTTAAGACTATTCTTAGTGGAGCCAACCTACAGAAGCATTTCGAGCCAAAGTAGTTTCTATTCGTGCTTCTCGATTAACAAGTTTCCCACATCAACCCTTGTTTATAAGACCCATACATAGGTTTGGATGGTAGAGAATCCCTCCCTTTATCATCTTAGTAGGTCTTTTTTGTGGAACATATGCTCATGTGCTTAAGTAGAAGTGGTCTAGGTAAGATAATAAGAAAATGAAATGTATCTTCATTAGCTATGGTGTTGTTGGAAAGGGTGCAAAATCTAGGATCTTGTGCATGGAAAATTTTCCTCTAGTAGAAATGTTACTTTCAAATTATCTAATAGCTCTCCAAAAATAATACATCAAGAAAGGGTTGAGAAGAAGTTAATGTTTCCTTTACCATGATATACCAAGAATGCTCATGAGGAAGTGAACAATAAGTTCATTAAGGACCTAATAACATGGAGGGTTCAAATAATTTAGAAGATGCCGAAGGAACTTATAAAATTATGATTATAGTACTTCTAATTTTAGATGCATATTTTATTTATATGCTAAAATTGATGAGCCTAGATGTGTGAAAGAGAAAATGGAGATGGATGATAAGGGCTCTTGGATACTAGCCATAGGTAAGTAAATAGACACATTAAAATATTGATAGATACAACTTGGTCCCATTTTTTGTTGGTTGGAAACTCTTTAGAAGCAAGGAAAGTTACTTTGACGGTGTTGGAACCACCAACAAAGGGAATCTCCCCGATGTGAAGTCAAAACTAGACGTCACCTGTTTGTTGTAAGGGTTGCATCTGGTATGAAGGCTCGATTGCCATATACTTAGATATTTTCCTTGGCTATAGACGTTAGCATGTGAGAGTGTTGCATTGGTATCCTCAAACAACAAGGTACGTGTTCCTGGTGAGTGTGTAATGTAACTATGTCGAGGTTCTCTTACTACAAAGGGGGAGAGTAAAGTGAGCCTCTAAATGAGTGGTAGTAGTACCACCCAGGAAGAGACACATGAGAACTATAAAGGATTGTCTAGCACCGAGAAGAATAGTCCACAACGGATGTGGTAGTCATTAAAACTAAGGTGAACGGGACAACACGTACACCACCTAGCGACTATTCCACAGGGATATGAGGGTCATTATAACCAGAAAACAAATAATGGTTTTTCTAATGTCCTATGAAGTAGTCAACATGGATAAGACAATAGTGATAAAAAAAACAGCACGTCTTCAATAATGTAAGTAATAAAACAACCAAAGTAGTTCGACTATCTTTGTACAGGTTAACAAAACATGCATTACAAATTTTTAAAGAGTAGTCTTACAAACATGTACAAAACCTATGTGAAAATGTGTTGGCCTATGTTGGCATTATGATACAGGTGTTGTCCTTGATGAAAACTCTCTCAGATGAAAAATCACAATATAGCAAGTCAATGGCAAAGAATTAATTATCATAGAGAGGTATACACAGGTTCTCCTTGACAAAGAGGTGTATACATGTGGGTTAACAGATCAAAATGAGCGCATAATGTACACACCCACTTGCACAGAAGGAAAGGCGCATATATCTTGGGAAAGTAAGTTTTGGTCCAAGGTATTTGGTCCATGGTATTTTGATCCATGGCATTTTGATCAATGGAAAAGAATTAATGATTAGAGAGAGGTATACACAGGTTCACCTTGACAAAGAGACATATACATGCGGGTTAATAGACCAAAAGGAGCGTATAATGTACACACCCACTTGCACAAAAGGAAAGGCGCATATATCTTAGAAAACTAAGTTTTGGTCCAAGGTATTTGGTCCATGGTATTTTGATCCATGGTATTGGTCCAAGGTATTTGGTCTGAGCTATTGACCCCAAGTATTTGGTCCAAGGTATTGGTCCTATGTGGTTTGGACCATGGTATTCAAAAAGGCCTAACACTATAAAAGGATGAGAAGATCATTAGGCCAAGTGTGCAAGTATCGAATATTTAATATAGTGTGAGATCTAATATGCTGATTATTGGGTTATGGTGTCATGCTTGATCTGAATTAAGGAAGAACCTTAGTGCTTGATGAAGGATAAGATCTAATGACATATCGGGATCTTAAGGGTTGAAGTGAATTGTCTTCATGTGGTCTGATCATGTATCTGAATAACTAGCGCATGTTGTAGTCTGTAAATATGATGATCTAGGTATGATTGATGTCTGGAACTGTTATTATGTTTAAAACATCTTTTATAGATCTGTACGCAGGTTCACTTCATAAAAGAAGCGTATACATGCTGGTTCTGCATATCAAAACATCGTATACATCATAAATTTGATTTGCAGATCCGTACGTTGGTTCACCTTGAGGAAAGCACGTATACATGCAGATTCGACACATGGAAGTAGTGTATACCTTATAAAATATGTTTTAGTTGCTTCTATTTGCTGGTGCAGTGTTATGGGTTATTGCTTGGGTTCTGGATACTATATTATGGTGACAACGTTATGAATGATCGAATTGATGGAGTGATTGATTGATTCGGTTGTGGTTGATTCAAAAGGAGATTGGTTCATGCAGATGTATTTGATGACTAAATGATGTTGTTGATGGATCTAGTCTAAAAATTTATGAAACGTGGTCCCTGGAAGAAAAGAGAAGGTTATAGCCCTCTGTAGGCTGCCACCTATGTACTAATAAACATATCAGCTAGTACAGGAGCTAGGGAATTGTAGCTCCCTTCCAGTAGAAGCTGGAGAACTAGTGAAGGTTGTAGCCTTCTACAGGTAGAATCCTGCGTACTGGTATAAGACTGAACCAATACAAAAATTGTAAACATACTTCTCTTATTATTAAAAGAAGACAAAGACGATTGCAGCAGGTGGTTTTCACCCACATTGGGTTTCCACCTTATATCTTGGTGTTCATGTGTGTTTTATGTGTGATGATCTATTTTTTTTTTACTGCACCTGGTTACTATTTATATATGGTTCTTATGCACTAATTAAAGATCAATATATGATGAATTAATTGAATCATAAGTTTGCTAGATATACGCTAGTTTCTCTAAGCACAGTTGCGTGTACATGTGAGTTGCCTTAACTAAAGTAGCATATATGAATCTGATTATGAAAATGAAAAATTATTGGTTTGATAATACTGATTCACGCCCCCCCACCCCCCCCCCTCTCAGTATTATTTCCAACAATTGGTATTAGAGTAGGTCCTTCAGAAGAAGCTTGATCACTTGAAGGAAGATCCATCATCATGAATAATCAAGAAAGTGGGGGATCCATCAAACTGTTAGTCTTTGATGGGAGAAAATTTGTTTATTGGAAGGTAAGAACCACAACCTATATTCAATCTCTTGGAACAGATGTCTGGGAAATCGTGGAAGGAGGATATACATTTACATCAGCAATTCCTACAGATACAATAAGTAAAAAGCAATATGAAACCAATGGCAAGGCTGTCAATACATTATTGGGAAGTCTGTCACAATCAGAGTTTTTAAAAGTTATGCATCTCAAATTGGCCAAAGAAATATGGGTCAAAATCGTTCTGAGCTACGAAGGAGACTCTCAGGTAACACGTGATAAACTGCAAACTCTCAAAATTCAATATGAAACTCTCAAGATGAACAATGATGAAAATGTAGCTACTTACTTCTTACATATAGATGAGATTGTTAATTGCATGAACAATATCAGTGAAGAGATAAATGAAGTTACCTTAGTTGAAAATTTTTTAAGATCCTTATCCACTAAATTTGAATCAAAAGTATCTGCCATAGAAGAAAAGCAGGATCTATAGAATATTACTGTGACACAACTTCAGAATCTCAATTGCCTTTGAGATGAGAAAAGGAGGTCCTTCATATATGAGAGAAGCTGCATTTAAAGCTTTAGCGAAAGGAAAGGAATAACTCAATGAATTAAGACATATTTCAGAAGAAGAAGAGGAAGCGAACTTTGTCAACAATCTTCAATGGTGTTCTGGTAGATTCAGAGGTAAACTACCTTTCAAATGTTTTTCCTATGGTAGAGTTGGTCATTATGATGCCAAATTTCCTCATAAAGATAAATATGATAAAGGGAAGGAAACTGCAAAATGGAATAGAAGACAAAGTGTAAGTAGAAAGAGTGACTATACTCATGAAGATAGCAATGGTTTATCAAATAATGATGAAGATGAAAATAGTAATGACTATAGACTTCTGATGTCTTATGAAGATGATGATTTTTTGGATGCTTTAGATGAATATGACCTTTATGAAGAAATCTCTAAACTCAAAATATCTTTAGAAGAAAAGAATATTATTATAGATACCTTGACATACCAACTTGCTGAAAGAGAAAAACACAATGAAAAGCTAACATGTGAAATTGTGGGTCTAAGAAAAGATCTTGAGGAAACAAGAGCTCTAAATCTTATATTTTCTAAAGGATCAGAAACCTTAAATGAAATTATCAAAGTGCATCACTCTCCTCTGATAAATACAGGTCTTGGATATACTAAGGAAACATGTCAATCACAGAAATTGTCAACCTCCACTAAAATCTATCATGATGTAGCAAAGAATAGTGAACGGTTCAACAATAGTCAACAAAGGCATAAAGAATATCACCAAGTGAATCGGGCTCAATTTACTTCAAGCATGAACAAAAGCCACAATCAAAGAATATCATACTCAATTTTCTTCAAAGAATATCATTCAATTGGTCAGTAGGAGGAACTTCAACTACAATCAACAGGTCAATAGATTTGATAATCGCAGGAACTTATTTAATGGTCAATGTTTCTCATGTCATAATTTTGGACACAAAGCTGCTTAATGTGTTGCTTACAAAACTATCATGACTAGAGAAACACAAAATCAAAGGAATGTGATAGGGATCAAGAAAAGTTCCTATAATAACTTTTTTTGTTCTTGAAAATGAAATAGAATGCTCAATATGTAACAACTTTGGCCATGAAGAATCTGAATGTAGGAATAATTTTCAGCAAATAGCTCAAAAATAGCAAACTACATTAAATCCAAAAATATGGAGAAAGAAAGAACCACAAACAAAAATATGTGGTATAGCCTTGTATGCAGAAGGACAAGAAAACGAGTGGTACATCAATAGTGGATGCTCAAAACACATGACAGGTGACAGAGAAAAACTACACTCATATAATTCCTTAGAAAATGAAACAAGTGTCTCATTTCGAAATGACACTCCTGCTGTCATAAAAGGTAAAGGCTCTGTTTTCTTCAAAGAAAAAATTAAAGCTGGCAATGTTATGTATGTTGATGGCTTAAAGCATAATCTGTTGAGTGTGAGTCAAATGTCTGATCAAGGAAATGAAGTAGTCTTTTGATCAAATGGATGTATTGTTCGTGAGCTTGATACACGAGAAACCGTGATTAAAGGGACAATAACTCCAAACAATCTATACATACTCAAGGGAGGACAACAACAGTGCTATCTAAGCAAAAAATGATGAAAACTGGTTATGGAATAGAAGATTGGGACATGTAAGATTTTCTCAAATAAGAAAAGCATGCAAATTCCAAGTTGTTCGTAATCTTCCAAATATCAACATTCCTGAAAATACTATATGAAAATGATGTAAATTTGCTAAGCAAACCATATCTCAATTCATCAAAAAGGAAGGGTCATACAGTAAGCCTCTTGAACTTGTTCAAACTGATTTATGTGGTCCATCAAGGAAAAAGTCACCTCGTGGAGAAGAATACTTTATATTGTTCATTGATTATTTTTCTAGATTGTGTTGGATAGGTCTTCTAAAGCATAAAGATGAAGCATTTGAAAAGTTCAAAGCCTTGAAAGCTTTGGTTGAAAATGAATCAGATCGCAAAATCAAATGTGTCAGATCTGATCGAGGAGGGGAATTTACCTCAGATGAATTCCTTGAATTCTGTGAATAACATGGAATAAAAAGGTAGTTCTCCACCTCAAGGACTCCTCAAAAAAATGGAATGGTAGAAAGGATGAACATAACTGTTCAAAAAATGGCTTGTGCTATGCTGGATGAATATAGAAATCCTGCAACCATCTGGGGTGAAGCTGCATTTGCCACTGTCAGTATTCTCAACCAAGCAAATGTTCGGGTAAACATTACTCAAACTCCACATGAACTTTGGTATGGTAAGACTCCCACTATAAAATACTTCAAAGTTTTTGGAAGCAAATGTTACATCAAAAGGACTGATGAAAAACTTGGTAAGTTTGAACCCAGAGCAGATGAAGTTATTCTACTTGGCTACTCTTCCTGAAGTAAAGGATATAAATGTTACAGTAAAATACTTGGGAAAATTATTGAAAGTATTGATGTTGTGGTTGATGAAGCATGCAAAAATCCAAAACAGATAAAAATCGAAGATTATGAAGAAGATGAGGAAAATTTTCCCACATTAAGTCACACTGATTCTGAAGAAGAAACCAATGAAGAATGAGAAGAAGAAATAATGATAGAAGAAAGGACTCCATCTAGGTATGTTCAGAAAAATCATCCAGAAACTCAAATTTTAGGAGAAAAGGAGCAGGTCTGCAAACTAGAAGAACCATTTCCATAGCTTCAAGCTATCTAGCATTACTATCTTCCACTGAACCTCAAAATGTAAATGAAGCATGCAGAGATGAATGTTGGGTCAACGCCATGAATGAAGAACTTGAGCAAATTGAAAAGAATAATACTTGGGAATTAGTTCCTAGACCTCATGATAAGAATATCATAGGAAGTAAATGGATATTCAAAAACAAGCTGAATGAAAATGGAGAATTTATTAGAAGCAAGGCCAAACTTGTTTGTAAAGGATATGCTCAACAAGAAGGTATCGATTTTAAAGAAACTTTTTCACCTGTTGCTAGACTTGAAGCCATCATAATGTTTCTTGCTCCTTCTAGTTTTCAGAAATTCAAAGTATACTATATTGAACAACTAGAAGGATTCATTCTTGGAAATGATGCAAAACTTGTATGAAAACTCTAAAAAGCTCTCTATGGTCTAAAACAGGCACCAAGGGCATGGTATTACCGTCTTGACAAATATCTCCATCAACATGATTATTCAAAATGGTCAGTAGATAACAATCTATATACAAAGATGGACACTAATAAATTTCTAATAATTGATGTGCATGTTGATGATATCATTTTTGGTAGCAATGAACAATCCATGAGTTAGAATTTTTCTTCAGTAATGCAGTAAGAATTTGAAATGTCTTTTCTTGGTGAGCTTACCTACTTTCTTGGTCTACAAGTGCAGCAAAATAAAGATGGTATTTTTCTCTCACAAACCAAATATCTCAAATAGATCCTAAAAAAGTATGGAATGAAATATTTCAAACCAGTATGTACTCCAATTGTAACAAGATGTAGTCTCAAATCCAATGATGAATCAACAGCAGTACATCAACCAACTTACAGATCCATGATTGGTAGTCTGATTTATCTAACAAGTACCTGAGTGGACATCATGCATGTAGTGGGAATAGTTGGATTCCAACCAAATCCAAAGGAATCACATCTTTAGGCAGTTGAAATAATTTTCAAATATCTTTCAGGAACATAGAACTTTGGCTTATGGTATCCTAGAGATACAGATCGTACACTTCATGAATATACAGATGCAGATTGGGTAGGAAGTGTTGATGACAGGAAAAGAACTAGTGGTGGTGCATTCTATATGGGTTCCAGGTTAGTGTCTTCGTTCAACAAGAAGCAAAGCTCCATTGTGTTAGCTACAGCTGAAGCAGAATACGTGGTTGTTGAATCTTACTACACATAATTATTTTGAATGATGAAAACCTTGTAAGATATTGAGATCACATGTACTCCACCAATCTACATTCTATGTGATAATACAAGTGCCATGGGTATTTCAAATAATCGAGTCATGCACTCCAAGGCCAAGAACATATCCATCAAATATCATTTGGTACATGAACAAGTGCTTGAACAAAAAGTCAAATTGGAGTATGTTCCCTATGAAGAACAGGTTATTGATATATTCACTAAACCATTGCCCAAAGAGACATTTGAATATCTCAGACAAAAGTTGGGAGTAGTTTCTGCATCATCCTACTGTTAAATTCTATTTTTCAGAAAAAGGTGGTTATACGCGAGTTTCATGAAGTGTAGTCACGTACATACATGAGTTTCTATGGACACAGTCGCGTATATGTTGGTTTGAAGAAAAACAGTGGGCCAGACTCAGGAAAAGGGGATTGATATGGTTCATTATTTGCTCTGTTTGATGATGGTTACAATATGTTGATGATGTGAGGAAATGTTTTTGGTACTCATAAGATGTTATTTAGAAGTACCTTTGATCCTCACAAATTAACTTGATGTATATCTAATTGATGATGATCCCTTAATACTTCTTGCTGATATATGCATGATCAGATCTGACAGTGAACAAATGAAATAGGTTTAGGGGGAGTATATGTTGGCATTACGGTTAGAAGTCCTTCGTGACGATGCTTATGTAGCTAAATGATACATCTTGCTACTGATTGTTGGTTGGTCAAGAGAATGGTATTGCATATTACAGGTCTGGATGCGGTGGATAGATGCTTATGATGCAGATCATATATGGTGTATGATAGTTGTTGATGACTATCATGGTCTTGTTTAGATTGTTGGTTCTTGTTATAAAAGTCATGTATAGCATTTGATGTAAAGGTCATGAAAAGACCTAATTTGTACCCCCACTATGCATGGGAAGATGGTGCAAACATGTCTAATTTAGTCATGTATAAACATTTGGTATATCCCCACTTGGTTTGGTGGATGAGTAAAAATGGTGTATCCCCACTTGGTTGGGAGATTGGTGTATGTATGAATCATTGGTGATAGGAAGGTCATACTCACTTGGTCGAGTTGTAGAGCCATGTTATTCTCTTGAGAAATATTTTTGCAAACTCTAAATGTGCTGAGGGGGAGTAAGGATGGTTTAGTACATCTTAGCATGTACAAAGGCGGAGTTCAATCAGATAATTCAACATGTGCACAAGGGGAGCATGGATGATATAATGCATCTCAATGTGTACTCAAGGGGAGCTCAATTAGAGATTTTAGCATGTACTTAGGGGAGGTATGGACAGCATAAGGTATATCAAAGGGAGGAAATATCCTGGTTCGCTCTTTGCCCTTGATGTCAAAGGGGGAGACTCACTTGGTGTTGTTGTTTCCATCAAGTCCAAAGGGGGATATTGTTGGCATTATGGTACAAGTGTTGTCCTTGATGGAAAACCACTGAGATGATAGATCACGATGCAATAGGTTAATAGCAAAGAATTAATAATCATAGAAAGGTATACGCAAGTTCACCTTAACAAAGACATGTATACACACAGGATAACAGACCAAAAGGAGCATATAACGTACACACACACTTTCACAGAAGGAAAGGCACGTATATATTGGAAAACCAAGTTTTGGTCTAGGGCATTTGGTGCATGGTATTTTGATCCATGGTATCGGTCCAAGGTATTTGGTTTGAGGTATTGACCCCAGGTATTTTCTCCAAGGTATTGGTCCTAAGTGGTTTTGGACCATGGTATTGAGAAAGGCCTAACACTATAAAAGGAGGAGAAGATCATTAGGCCAAGTGTGCAAGTATCTAACATTTGATATAGTGTGTGTTATAGCTCCAAATCTCACTATTATGGTTTGTGATGCTGCACTCATGGCCTAGGGAAACCCTTCCTTCCAGACCTAGTCCAAAATCTAAAAAACAGTGTTTTATTCCCTGTACACGATATTGCCCTGAGTTAAACGCGTGTATATGCGGGTTCATATATACCCAACCCATGTATATGTATTAAAACACTTAAAAAAATATAAAACTCCTTATTTTCGGGCGGAGATCGCGGGTTTTACCTACTTATCACCTGTTAGTGCCCGTGGCCTTAACTGTTCCCAACCAATTCCTAACTAAAAAACTACTTTGGAATTGGTATAAAAAGACACCAAAGGGAAGGCCTAAGGGAGGATAGAAGAGAGAGAAAGGTTATTATACTGAGATTTCCCCCTGATCAGGTCTGAAGACCCTTGTGCCTTCTGCACTTCCCCCATTTGTACAGGAAACCCTTGTTTCCTTGTGATTTGATGTTCATCCCTTAGTTATGGCATCTTGGAGAGAGTCTTGGAAGGAGATATGCTAGAGGCTTGAGGCGGGACGGATCCAAAAGGAGGCTAAGCTTTGAGCCTGCAGAGGTTGCTCAGGTGATATTACTCTTTTTGTACTTTCTATTTGTCTATAATAAAGAAACACGTCTTGGTTCCCGATATGCTTCTTCTTTTTGTTAATGATGTTCATGTTCGAATTTCATGTATGAATGGATGTCTAAAAGTTCATAACTAACTCCTTTCTTGTATAACATAAAGATGATTTTTGTATAAATCTTTGTCCATATACTGCTGCATTCTTTAGAATTGTTGGTTTCGCAGGGAAAAGGAGCGGAAGGGACGTGAAGAAGGGTTTGGACCCTTGAGGAACTACCCGAACGTCGGACCTGAGGTACGTCCTTCTTACCTTAGAATCAGCTTTTGCTAGCATAATGGTTGTGTGTGTGCATGTTTCTTTGTTTAGACAACTTTCAATCTGCTAGGGTTCCTCCCAAAAGCCCTAGGGGATAAAATCCCTCAACAGAATTGGCGACTCTGCTAGTGACAACACTCTTGTTATTCCTAGTTTGGGTGTTTGTCAAGCCTATCAGGGCTCAGTTGCTTGCTGGTTTATTGTTACTGTCTGATCTGTTCTTTATTTCTGAGTGTTACCAGTTTCTGGAGTTTGTTTTTTATTTTTCCTGAAATATTATATATACGCTGTTTCATTTAGTTACAGAAGCGTATAAACGCTTGTTGTCTGAAGTGAACCCGCATATACGCAGGTTTCCTCCAAAACAGTCGCGCATACATGCAGTCTGCACTAAGTACAGTCGCGTATATCTGGCAACTTTCAGGATTTATAAATCTTTTTGTGTCTCTGAAGTTTGTCTGGTGCTTTCAGTCAGTGTTGAACAATAATTTTTGTCAGTATCAGTTCTCTGTGTTATATCAAGCATCCTTACTCCGATTTCTCTCTAATTATAAGGTGTTTTGGTCTTGTTTTGTGTTTGCAAGCGTCATCATTTCTTTACTAAAAACAAGCAAGATTTATTGATTGGAATCTTGGCTACTCTGAGTTATCAGAGCAGAAAGATTGTTATCAATCTTTTTGTTCAACTTTTCTTTTTGGTGACTTTTTGTTTACTTAACAAAATCGATTTTTATGACCATTTACTTCTTTGTTTCATCAAAGTTGTCATTTGAGACTTTCTTGAAAATGTATTTTTGATCTTTTTTGGTCTTTGTTACCAAAGCTTTCCTTGCTACCTTCGATTGTTAAAAAGCCTTTTTAAAGCACATTTGTTTTTTGTTGAGTTTTCATCCTTTGTAAGGTGTCAACTTGCAAAAAGTGTTTCTCACTTGTTGTTTCGATCGTAAAGTGCTAGTTTTGTTGAGAGTGTTTTCAAAAAAGACTTTTTTGTTGCTACTTTGAAGTGAACTTTTGAAAAGTTTCTGTTTTGCTTTCTTGAATTTGCTTTTCATTTAGTTTCCTTTTGGTGAATGAAAGTGTTTTTTGTTATCTTGAGTTTTGCTTTTAGTATTTAGACGAATTCTAGTATCTTATATTCCATCTAAATATAGTAAGTGGTAAAAGAAAATTTGATAAACAAAACAACTTTCATTTCTTGTTAGAGTAGTTTTCAATCTTTCATCAAGCATTTAGTGTTGCATTAGGATAGATTTGCATCTCATTAGTCATAAAATAGTTTGTTAACTTTTGAGTGTGAAGTGTGAAGTGTGAATGAAAAGAAAAGAAAAGAAAAGTTTGTTTCATTAGAAGTTTCCTTCTGAACCCTGTAGAGATTTCTTTTCATCGAAAAACAATGACAAAGTACATACGCATATAGTTAAGTTTTATTAATTTATTTTGCATCGAAAAAACACCACTAGTTTCACTTCCATCATCCTTTGACTTAAAGAACATCCCTTAAAATCAAGCGCTAATTAAAATCAACTAGAACTTTTTCTTTTAAGTTAAATACACAAACAAGTTCTAGGATTTTAGGGCCTTGGAATAGGCGAGTGGAGAGTTAACTCTCCAAGGCCATATTAAACGTCAAAACATAGGAGTCTGATTAAAGAGAGAAAATCCAATAGTGTTAGGAAGACCAGGAAAGCTCCAGATCTGGGAGTTAAGCACGAGGGTCTGTGAAGACAGGGAAGAGAGATACCCCCTCTCCTACTTGTCTGAACTTACCTCACGACTGTTCCGCCTGGCTTCTGTGACGAGTTGGTGTCCTTAGTTGCCACTCCTAGGAAACTACATAGGTGGCTGTGGAGGGGAATCCCGTGGCACCTGAGGTCAATGTTGTATCACTCTCAACAGCACTACTGGAGGGCACCCTTGTGAAGCTTGGGGGCTTGCACCGGCGCACACTATTGTTACGAGGTCAGCGTAACTTCCTCTGATACCTTCACTGGTAGGCCTGGGCCCTCATCATCCCAGACTATCTTCGGAAGGCCCTTTATTTTCCACTTTCTTGTATTTTGGTGTCCGGTCCTAATCACTCGGAGTGGAAATACTTGGAAGTTGTTTTGATTGGCTGTATCTTTAAGGAATTTTTAGTGGGTGCTCTGTGCTCATAGTCGGCCTAGCCTTAAATTTTTTGAGTCTTTAGTTAGATTTTAATCAAAGAATTCAAAGTGGCTAACCGATCTCCCAGAAGGTCTCAAAGACTTCGTGGTCTCTCACCAGCAAGTTTAGAGCCTTCTCCGAGAAGGCGCAGAGGTAATAATACCGGTGAGTTTCGTCCAACTGCAATTAACGCATCGAGGATTGATCCTCCCCTCAGGGGCAATAGTATTGAAGCAAGGCCTGGTACTTCCGTAGAACAAGAAAGGAACACACTAGTTCCTTCTCAAGTTTGCTTACAAGTGGAGGATAGTATTGAGGTAGAAGAACTTTCAGAGTCATTAGCGGCTCCGAATTCTCCCCTACCATCAAGTCATCCACACATATTGCAATACATTGGGACTCCGTCGCAAAGACCGTCAAGTCCAGGTTACGCTACGCGCTTACCTTCGATGACCACTATGGGAAGCATGGCTTCTACTAGTGCTACAACTGTACAGACTCCTATATCTGTGCAAGGGGGTGGAACTATTTCCATCCCCTCCGTCTCTTTATTCGGATATTTTAATAGCACGTCTGTTGTTGGGTCTACCTCCATTCCGTCTACGAGAGGTAATTCCCAAACAAATGCTTTCAATTCTGGGTATTTCCCATTTGGCACCCATTCACAGGGCATTCCCTCAGCTCCATTCGGGGCCACCACATCCATGATGAGTGGGTCGGCTTCGTTCCAAGGTTTTCCATTCGGAAGTGGTCATATACCACATTCCAACCCTACGATAGGATCTATGCCTTTTTCTTCAGTAGGACAAAACAACAATCCTTTCCAAGGTTGGAATAACCTTGGGCTTAGTAGTGCCGGAACTGGGAATCCATTCTTTGGCCAATATGGGAACAGGCCGTATACCATGGTTAGTTCATTCCAAAGTATTCCTCCCCTACCTATGGCTTGGAATCCATATCAGGGGTTGTCAACTCCTTACAATCCTGTAGGAGGAAACTTTGCTAGGTATGGTGGATATACGGCCGGAGTTGGTCAAACTCTGAGTTTTGCAGGGTCAGAAGGGCTCCCTTTTGGCTTAGCAGGTTCTACTGGTTACTTCGGGCAGCCTGGTGCCTCCCAAAATCTAGGCCAATCTTTTCAGAGCTTCGGGACTGCCGCCTAGTCAGGGTGGAATCCCCAAGCCTTGCCTAGACTTCCGTTTTTGGCAACGTTAAACTTTCCAGACCTCACTAAGCTAACTAATGCCCTAATCAAGTATAGTCTGTCCTGGCCTCTAGTCCCAACTAAACTCCCTTCGGATATTCCAAAATTCAAAGGGAAAAGCAGTAAGGATCCGGGCGACCACGTAACCATGTTACACTTATGGTGCTCATCGAACTCCCTGATCGACGACTCGGTTAGGTTGAGATTATTTCAATGCACCTTAACTCGCAACGCAGCTAAGTGGTATATAGAGTTGCCTAGGGGCAACTTTACATCATTCGCCGACTTAGCCAATGTATTCTTGAACCATTTTCAGTTGCCCGTTCGGTATGATGCCGGAACAGAATTACTGGCTACTTTTCATCAGGATAGGGCAACTCACATTTCCGATCAAATTCAGGAATGGAGACAGAGAAAGAGGCTCATTTAAGTCGATATCCCTCCAGGTTTCCATCTCGAGTGGCTCTTGAAGTCTTTGGTACCTGAGATCACCAAAGATGTCTCCATGTCTGGGGTATATTCCGAGGAGCAAGCCATTTTTAGGGCCCAGCAATTAGAATTGATTTACTCTTAGTCTGGGATCCTAGAAAAGTACTTGCCAGACACTCCTGGGTCTAAGGTTGACGTAGCTAAGACGAAGCCAGGTCCCCACGCGGATGGTATTGTTGGGTCCGTAGACACAAATACGGTGAACTTGTTGAATCAATTGCAACAGTTGTCTTTACAAACTGCTTCTAACAACCAAGTCACATCGTCTAATCCTTCCACTTCCGAAACTTCTTCAATTAATGTCGTCCAATCGGATAATCCCAAAGGAAGTCAAAATTCCAATGGGAAAAAGAAAGGATGAGGTAAGAAAAAGAACCAGGATGGGAAGCATGATGCAAACAAATCTGGAAATAATGCTGATGGGGGTAGAAATGAGTCGAAAAAGAAAGTTAAGTTTCCATGCAAGTTATGCGGTGGAGACCATTTAACTCATCTTTGCCCCAAGATCAAAGACACTCAGTGCTTGTTAGGGCAGCAAGGGACTTCTAGTTCCCAAGCTGTGTTAACCAACCCTTTCCCCCAAGGGCAGCAATTCCTTGTTGGCGCGAGTTCGAACCCTGGAACCTCCGTAGGGGGCAACCAAGAAGGGGACAAGTCATGAAATGTTTTCATGATGAATTCTCATGCTAATGTGGCCACACGGTCATGCGATTATGGTGAAGGTGAAACTTCCAAGGGTAAGTCAGTTCCCGAAAATAACAACCCACTTCATATTGAGCGACCTTCTATTGAGACTATACCACGGGTACCAAAAGGTTCCACCAAATGCGCGACTATCAACCCTAATATTAGGGTAGCCCATAATTACTCCATTGTGGAGGATTTGGCTCAGAGTCCATGTGCTATGTCCGCTTTAGAGGTTCTCCAGTCGTGTCTTGCTCAAAGAAGTGCCTTACTATCGCCAATGGGGGCAGTAGATCCAAGTAATTCCTTAGCTCTCACTTTTGATATGAGTAATGTCAAAAAGAGACTTCCTCATCACATGGCTTTTCAGATAAAGTATACCTACCAGAAAATGAATATTTTTCGGATGGTTATTGATGAGGGAGCTTCCACGTGCGTCATTTCTATGTCATGTTGGGAGGCTATTGGATCACCGTCGGTTGTTCCTTCACCAACGCTCTTGACAACGTTTGATGGTCATTCTCATAGGCCATACGGGATTATCCCAACCTTTCCTATATGTGTTGGAGGGAAGGTCATTAATATTGAGGTAGAAGTCGTAGATGCTAACCTAGACTATAATCTTCTCTTAGGAAGGAACTAGGTATACGAAATGGATGTCGTTGTTTCGACTATGTTTTGTGTCATTTGCTTTCCTCATGAGGGGAAAATCATTAAAGTTGATCAACTGGATTATTCTCCAGTCGATCCTCAAGCAACTTCGGACTCTTCTGTTCCCTTAGTAGATAACCCCCATCCGCCTACTGAGAATTTAGGAGTTGGGATGTACTCTTCATTAATGGGTACGTTTGATTTTCCCCCTCCTAGAGCTAGAATAGATACAATTTCATCCTCCAGGGACCCTTTATGCAGAGAGTTTGTTCAAACTCCTTATTCTTCAGACCCTGGAACCTTACCTTCATCTATGACCACATCAGATGATGATAAGGCAGGTGGAATAGAATCTTTTATGTCTGTAGTAGAACCTAGATGTGAATCTATCTATAGCTCTGCAGACAACCATTCTACTCCTTCCTCTGGGAAAGAGGTAGATGGTGATGTGGCTCATTCTCGGATCCTTGATTCCACTTATGCATCAGATTGCTCGGATATTTGTTTTCCATCGGATGAAGCGATTTTCAAAGCAATGACGGCTGTAGATTGACCTTTGGGAGATTTACATCGTCGGTCATATTCTTATGCCCCCATGCATGAGACCAAATCTTGGTCCTCAAATTTGACTAACGATGTTTGTACGGTCCCTTTGGCTCCAACATAGTTATTTGCCGAAGGAAGTATATTGATTGGTATGATCATAGTACCTATAAACATCTCTAGGAGTGAGTTGGCGGAGCCCCCTGATGGGCTCTACCTCAGGAAGTACTTTGCTTAGTTTTGGCCAAGAAATAAATTCTTTGTATATTACGTATATTTGTACATATATTATCGAGATTTTTGTGATGTCAACACTTTTTGGTCTACTGTTGCAGGTGTTGATTGATGACTTGGTCTATTTTGGGTTCGTCGATGGTGCTAGTCGGCACACTCGGAATCTCGCTTCCGCAATTTGGGTACTTTGTTATCCAGCTGGTCAATTGATGGTATCAAGAGGCGTATGCATTCGTCCTACTTCGAATAATATGGCTGAGTATACTGCCATTATTAATTTACTATCCGAGGCAATCTCTTATGGGAGCGACTCGTTAGTAGTGTATCTTGATTCTCAATTGATAGTGTCTCAATTAAATAACATTTATCGGGTAAGGGATCCATCTTTATATTCCCAGTATTTAAGAGTGAGGTTGTTGCAAAGATCATTTGTTTATATTAATTATTTGCACATTCCAAGATATCATAATTGGTGAGTTGATTCTATCGCTAATCAAGCATTAGACTGGCACATCAATCATTCATCATAAAATCAAAGCATCAAAAAGTCAAACTGTGTATATATATATATCATCATAAAAGTATCTCGAGTGTACATATGTCCTCCAAAAAATATACAAAATTCGGACTCAAATTCCCATAATCATATCCGGCATATCTAATTGCCCGGCTCAGTATGAGCAGCCAAGTAGTTAGCTATCACATTGGTTACATGCCGAAAAGTGCGAACCCAGTCACGTGGCATGCCAACCACATGACGCTGCATATCCTCCGGAAGGTCCTCTATAGCAGCCATCAGTACTCGATAGCTCAGTCTGGTCAGGTGTCGCTGGACGTTGTGTAGAGTCCTCTCCATCTCAGCAGCCGCCTCTTCGGCTCCTCGGCTGCATCATCTATGCCGTGGGAGCCCATCTGGCCGCACTGGCCCAATATCTGGATCATGATCATCATATGAGTCATTTGAATCTCATCAAAAAAAATATATTTTTCAAATTGCATCATTATATTTGAAAAATTCAAAAAAATCATAAAATCAAAAAATTCTTACCGATCTCACCCCACGCTGCATCTGGTGGTAAAGCTAGGTCAGGATCTCCTCGGAAGTCCAGCCCGGCATAGGGGTAGTCGTCTACGGAAATGATCTATTGATCCCACCAGGTGAAGAAATCATCGTCGAATGCAGTCCTAGGAACCTCCCCACCCCCCAGATGTTTCATCAGATCAACCCACCGGCCCATGCGCAGATCGCGTGGGGTGCTGATGGAAACTGCTACCCTGGGGCGGAGTGCGGAAATCCTCTTGAAGAAGAAGTTGCACAAGATGGTCCCGTAGCCAAAGTTTTTGGTCTGTCCCCTCTTAATGGAAGTGAGTTGGCTCTGCATGCTGGCTAGAAGAGGAGTACACCAGTCAAACACTGTGGTGAGACAATCCACTGCCACACTCATGTTGAGCCGTGACGCCTGATGCAGTGAGGATGATCCATTCACTTGAGCTATGGTGAACAGGATGATCCTTAGTGATAAACTGTCCACATGTGCAATGGAGATCTGTCTCCCAACTTTCTTGGGATGTCTTGGGCAGTATATCTGTACATAGTCCTCTATAGTGAGGCTACTCCGTGTGCTGCCCCGGGACTGTACTACCTCTCCCCTTCAGGAAAGGCCCATGATAAAATATATGTCCTCCACTTCCACTCTGAGTGGCATCTGATCTATCATAAAATCTTCCTCATCGACATTCCAATAACCAATGAGAAATTCAAGCAGTCGCACATTGGCTTTCATGTTCGGTAGTTTGAAGAATTTGAGCAAGTCACATCCTCGTAAAGCATCTAAGGCTTGAGGATCATTCAAAACCTCATTATCAACCGCTGCATGTTCCCTTTCACGCCATGTGATAGGCATCCTGAGCAGAATTTGAAGTTTGAACCGTTAGTTTTCATTTAAATTAGCTCACAGCATATACGCGGGTTACTGTATACACAGTCACATATAGGGCCCGCGTGTACGTGGGTTTCATATTATCAACCCGCGTATATGCCGCGGTGAAACTTAGATCAATAGTTCAACGGTGAAACATCAATGAAAAAGCTTAAAACTAATCACAATGAATTGCAAACTAAGTGTAAGGGTTACCTGGAAGATTTTGTGGAATTTGAACGGTCGAAATTGATGCATGAGAAATTTGCTCCTTTTGCTCCAAATATTTTCTCTCCAACTCAAACGGTAACAATCGTGAGTCCAAAATCCTTTTTATAAGTTTTGAAAATGCAAAATTTTTTCAAAATTTCATTTTGTTTGGTTTCATGTGACTTTTAACTTGGGAGCTTGGAGTGTCGAGATTGGTTTGCTTTTAAGGACATTTTGGACATTTTTCAACTTTTTTGAGACGGTTCCATGACTGCTGACCCATCATGGCAGGTATCGATTTTTCACTGGCATATAGGTTAGGGACATCATTTTTCCGTTGCATTATGTATACTAGCCTCCATCAGTCGATACATCTGCAATAGAGTCGACCCCGTCGTGTTATGTTTCGTAAGCCATCTTCACTCGCCGATTTTTTAATTCATGACACGATGGTAGAGCCATCCTTTACATGGCCATCCTAGTTAGCATGTCACTGACATTTGTTGCCCATGCTGCTTCCATTTGAGTAGGCTCGGGAGTCCTCTGTAGTCCCGCCATGACTTATGCGGTGAATACTCATACCTCTTAGCTTCTTCGCTTTGTTATGGCCTTATACCCTAGAGGCTCCTTTGTGTTGAGTTGTACTGCTGCATTGCATGTTGACCATTTGCACCTTTTGGCCTAGAGCCAGCTTCACTTGGACTCGTGTTTAAGCTAACTTTTGACCATGACGACTGCAAAATCAACCTTGCATAACTTTGACTTCTGCAACTTGACACACCTTGACCCGTGGAAATAACATACCTTTGAGTGTCACCGACCAGTTTTCGCCTCCCTGCATTGAGCATAGGAATGTTCCCCTCCCAGGAACTAGATCATCTTTTTTATTCACACTCGTTCTTTCCACTATACCATAGCATTCTTTTATTCTTTTTCGAGCTTAACAGAAAAAGACAAAAAAATTAAATCTTCCAAAAAGAGCGGGAACGAGACAAAATTTCCATCTATTATTGGCAGCTAGAGTCAGTCGTGTCGCCCTTGAACAAAGCACTCAAAAAAAAAGTCTCCTCCACTTGGGTGGGATTTAGTTTGACTTAGCTATGCCTTACCCTTTGTTATTGAGTCAGTTCTCCCCCGATTGGTTATCTCTTCAAGTCATATGGAGGGTTCGTTTGTGCCTCCTACATGACGAACTTATACAGATTCATCATATGCTGCCATAGTCACAATGAGTCGTGCTTTTGTTCAAGGGAAGTTAGCTTGAGTCGGCCTCTCTGCGGTGTCTCTTGACTCATTTTTCAATCGACCATCCTGGTTGTTAGTGTCATGTCTTACATCACATCAGTTATATTGGTCCTTTACTCGTTCCGGTTTGAGAAGGTCCCCATTGACTTCTTGCTGGCGGGTCTTGTCCTTATCGACGATGACATCTTGCTCTGAGGGCAGGCCAAGAGTTGCACCCTGGCCCTATTTTCATTATTGATAGGTTACCTTGTGCTCAGCATCAATCAGTATCATGGGTCTTTGACTGAGTGGTTTCCCTTGTGTTCGACGTCAACTTACATTATCACACATTGGGATTCGTACAGTACCTTGGTTTCCATTTGACCCTATTGGTAGATACCTCGCCTCTGTGTCAGCTTTCATTATGGGTTGGTTCAGAGGGTTTCTGCCGTGCGCTAGCTACATCTTGTGTACGCCGGAAACATACTTCGGTTCGGTTACTACATCTTTTTTTCATCTAATTCCTTCCACATTATTGGCCTACGGGTTACACTCGCACTAGATTGATGAAGGATGCCTTAATGCTTTCCTTCTAGTGGATCTTTCCCTATCGACTTCAACTCATTGCTCTGGGGCAAAGATCTAGAGTCCATTTTGCAGTACCTTGGGGTTTGCAGTCATTAGTGGCAGATCCTTCGCTATCGACAGTGGGAAACCATCATTTTCTCATGATCGATAGATTCTTACAGGTGTTCGACTACAACTCATTTATTCGCACTTGTTAGTTTGTACTGGGTACCTTGACGCTCATTATCATTATCAGTGAGTAGTCTCACATTTGGTAACGGTATACATCAATGACCGGTAATCAAATGATTTCTCACATGGTCGACTTCAGATCATTTATTCCCATGGTGTAGAAATGTACCACAGCGGTCGGTGAAGACCTCAGGTTGTATCAGCATTCATTGGTTCACTTGATAGTTTCTCTTGTTGCTGCTAGTTGATACCACTCCACCTTATATGTTGCAATCATTCATGGCGACATTCTATATGCTGACACCTAAGTTTGCAGTGTAGTACCATCCTTTTCCATCATGTTCAGTCGGTACCTTTTGGGATCAGTCTTTGATATCAGTGATCCGTTGTATCTTTTAGCATCATTGACAGTCTTATATGTCATATTTAGACATGTACTTGTTTGATCATGATCAGATGATCCATTATGTATTTTCCAGTCATTTATACTTGTATACTTAGTGGATCCGCTTGTACTTGATATGCGGACATGCTTTGCTTTCTCTGAGCATGGGTATGCCCGTCTCAGACGATGTTTCTTTCTGATCTTCTTTTGTGGCTTGGCAGGCTGAATTCTGGTGAAGTACTCCTCGGCTTTTGGCAGATTTCCTTTCCATGTACTTGCTTAATATATTTCAGCCATCATGTACCCCTTCTGACCTCATATATTAGGGAGCATCTGTTATAGCTCCAAATCTCACTATTATGGTTTGTGATGCTGCACTCATGGCCTAGGGCAACCCTTCCTTCCAGACCTGGTCCAAAATCTAAAAAAAAGTGTTTTATTCCTTGTACGTGACATTGCCCTAAGTTAAACGCGTGTATACACGGGTTGATATATACCCAACCTGCATATATGTATTAAAACACTTAAAAAAAATATAAAACTCCTTATTTTCGAGTGGAGATCGCGGGTTTTACCTGCTGATCACTTGTTAGTGCCCATGGCCTCAACTATTCCCAACCAATTCCTAACTAAAAAACTACTTTGGAATTGGTATAAAAAGACACCAAAGGGAAGGCATAAGGGAGGAGAGAATAGAGAGAAAGGTTATTATGTTGAGATTTCCCCCTGATCAGGTCTGAAGACCCTTGTGCCTTCTACACTTCCCCCATTTGTACAAGAAACCCTTGTTTCCTTGTGATTTGATGTTCATCCCTTAATTATGGCATCTTGGAGAGAGTCTTGGAAGGAGATATGCTAGAGGCTTGAGGCGGGACGGATCTAGAAGGAGGTTGATCTTTGAGCCTGCAAAGGTTGCTCAGGTGATATTACTCTTTTTGTACTTTCTATTTGTCTATAATAAAGAAACACGTCTTGGTTCCCAATATGCTTCTTCTTTGTGTTAATGATGTTCATGTTTGAATTTCATGTATGAATGGATGTCTAAAATTTCATAACTAACTCCTTTCTTGTATAACATAAAGATGATTTTTGTATTAATCTTTGTCCATATACGGTTGCATTCTTTGGAATTGTTGGTTTCACAGGGCAAAGGAGCGGAAGGGACGTGAAGAAGGGTTTGGACCCTTAAGGAACTACCCGAACATAGGACCTGAGGTACATACTTACCTTAGAATTAGCTTTTGCTAGCATAATGGCTGTGTGTGTGCATTTTTATTTTTTTAGACAACTTTCAGTCTGCTAGGGTTCCACCCAAAAGCCCTAGGGGATAAAATCCCTCAACAGTGTGAGATCTAATATGTAAGTTATTGTGTTATGGTTTCATGCTTGATCTGAACCGAGGAAGAACCTTAGAGCTTGATGAGTAAGACCTAATGATGTATCATGATCTTAAGGCTTGAAGTGAATTATCTTCATGTGGTTTGATCATGTATCTAAATAACTGG
This sequence comes from Pinus taeda, assembly GCA_000404065.3. Lineage (NCBI taxonomy): Eukaryota > Viridiplantae > Streptophyta > Pinopsida > Pinales > Pinaceae > Pinus > Pinus taeda. The sequence continues at coordinate 59,784 of APFE031240723.1, read as the reverse complement.
CGCATGTTGTACTCTATAAATATGATGATCTAAGTATGATTGATGTCTGGAACTGTTATTATGTTTAAATCATATTTTACAAATCTATACTCAGGTTCACTTCATAAAAGAAGCATATACACGCTAGCTCTACATATCAAAACAACGTATACATCATAAATTTGATTGATTTAGTTGTGGTTGGTTCAAAAGGAGATTGGTTGATGCAGATATATTTGATAATTGAAAGATGTTGTTGATGGATCCAATCTGAATATTTATGAAATGTGGTCCCTAGAAGAAAAGAGAAGGTTGTGTCCTTTTGTAGCCCGGTAGCTACGTACTAGTTGTTATCACTCAGGTTGTCCCTAGGCTCCTAATAGGGATACGGCCGAGGTAACCACAAACCAATCTTCTAATTGCAGGTTCTAGCCCACCTGAAATCAGAGAGGGCTCTCTCCTTTTGATTCAAACTTAGTTGATGATTTTAGGCTAGCTTTCTAGCTTCAAGGGAGTGTTGATTGTGACTGGAAAGAAGGTAGGATTCTCGAATGAAGAGGCACGGTAAGATGTGATAAGTTTCGAACCATTGGGCATGGAGTCACAAATTGAGGCATGCGAGCGTTTTCTTGGTCACAAGGGGATACGGAGCAGGATACCCACACAGGATACAATTCTTGGTCTGCTGAAAGTACGGAGTGAACATCAGGGATGAAAAGCAAAGGAGAATCATTTCATCATGCTGACAAAGAGGAGAAGTGGATGAGTGGGATAACGGAGTAGTTAAGAATTCCTAAGACATGCACTCATATGTGAAAGAAACATCGTAAACCAGATCATTTAAGAATACAAGCTCATAACTGTTTCTGAAGAAAACATTAAAAACCGCAGAAATTGAACTTAAGGTGTATTGGAACAAATCTTAAGCTATTATTTTTTCCTGCAATTTAGAAAGGTGGAAAGGTGGTAAAAACATAAAATAAAACAAAGGAGAAGAACACTTATTGGATCATGTAGAAGCACAGGAATTCCATGATCATTCCTTGGTCAAGAGAAAACATCAAGTTGTTTCGCAATCCATTCTTTCAGAAATCTTTGATTATGGAAATTATGACAGTTACAGTGCGAGTCTCTGCTCGGAGAAAATGCTGGAAAGAAGACTGACCAACAACTACTACCAATCAACCAACCCCTCACAACATTTCTTAGGGTGGTATTTATAAACAAAATATCAGAAAGACATCATTGCAAATGACCTTGACAGGTCTGCTTAGAACTCTTCAAAAATCTAAATGCTGCTGGAATTAAATGCAAGTAAATCTTTTGGCTGCACTGGGGGTAGCTGGATCAGAACAGGTGACGAGGTGGCCCTTGGGGACCAGATGTGGTGTTGCTGGAGTGATTGTGCTTCGGGGCTGCAGTTCGGCTTTGGTGTGAATTGAATGTGCAATAATTATGATTTGAGAGCTTCAAGTAGTTTCGCCCTCCTTCTATGAATCTGCTGGAAGATATTTAATTTTCTCTTGCTTTGGACCGCTGCTCAAAATATTCGTTGATACACTTTGCCGCTACATTGATGGCTTCCGTCGTCGACTGATACTCTTTGACACACTTGATGCCTACTGATTTGATCTGATACACTTTAAACTCTGTGATTGATCTGTTGCTGTCTCTAAACCGGATCCTTTGGCACAATCAGGTGATTTTCAGGCTCTTTCGGTGCGCAATGGGCTCAACAATCAGAAGATTCCCTGAAGATTCCTCGAAATGGTCTATTTCTCATAGATATGCATGATTAGCGCTTCGCGCTAAACGCGCATCGGAAACTGCCTCCATTTCTTGATCTGGAGCTCCGAAGTGCGATTTTTCTTCCTGCGCGAACCTTTTTTGGCTTTCTGGCTATTGATGTAAGCATGGCGTCAGCTGTACGACAGATGACGTTAGCTATGGGTCCCTGGTACAGAGCGATGTGGTGAGATACTGGATGTACTGTGGTGAAGAGACTCCTATGCGATATCGCGATATCGCATCGGCGGGGAACGGGGGGGAAGCGGTTTGGAGACTTGGTGCTTGCGACTGCCGATCGGTGATATCGCAATATCACATCGGCAGAGACGGAGAGGTGAATGGATTGGACACTCGATGTTTGTAAGCGCCGATCGGCGATATCGCAATATCGCATCGACGGGGAACGGATGGGTGATAATTTGCATGAAGATGAGAGTGCGAGGGTGCGATGCGAAACGACTTTGAGGAGGAAAGAGCAAGTAAGTGGGTGTGAAGGGAATTTGAGGTTTTGGAATTCCTGGGAGTTCTTATGATTATTTTTCAACCAGGGGGAGGGATATTATGTAGGGGAATTTTACTTAATATTAATAAGGGGATGGGAAGAATAGGGAGCTAAATAATAATGTTAGTGGTTAATATGGAGATGGTAAGAAAGCACTAAGTTAGGGAGAGCTTAGGCTGTTACAAGGGGATAGGACCATACTTTGGGAGAAAATATGGAACAACTTTGAGTAAAGCAGATCTTTACTCAAGCCAGTGTTATGAAGATGATGGAACTTAAGAGGTGTCAAGCAGATCTTGACCTCTTTTTGGGAAGTTAGTTAATGATTGGGGAAAATAGAGAAGGGGAGTCAGTTATACCTCTTTTGAGCTTTTTTTCTTACAAATCCTTGCTGATTATGTTCTGCATGATATGATACCTGAAAACCTGGAACTAGTCGGCAATTCAACAACCTCAGAACTACCTACCCAGCCTACTTGCCTAGCATTTTTTCTTCTTTTGTTTGGGGGTGCACTTATACTTGCAAACCCGTCATTCATTTTTCTTTTGATGCTTTCCTATCTACATACTACCCTTATTTCTTCCGGAGCTCAGATTAAGCTGTTGGGCTCCTCTGTTTCTCTACCTATCTAAGAATCTGCCAAGATTAAACTCTTTGGACAGATTTACAATCTCTATATTCTAAAACAGGAAATTTAAACCTAGGGAGACCAAGATTAAACTGTTTAGACCTCCCTTTAACTAAAAATAGCGATACCGGGATAACTTTACAAAATTTGAAGGCAATTGGATGAACGTTGAAGTAGCCTTCTTCATTTGGAGACTGTTTAAGCAAATATGGAGCATTGCAGCAAGCAAAGTACGACATATTTGGCCTGTGAAATTCCAATCATGAAAAATGAATACCTGCTGTAGCAGGAAGCTAACAGTGGCTCCACTCAGGGATGGCTTCTCCTTGTGAGAAGTCAAGAACAGCAAGCCAGGACGCCTTGGTTTTTAGTTTCTTGCTGTCTTCTACAAAACTTATTTTCTCTAGCCGCTTTATTCCTTCTACCTACCTACCCTAACCAGCAGTTACTTGCCGTTAGGTAAAATCAAACAACCAGTGTAGCCATTTAAGCAACCGTGAAAAGAGATAAACTTGCTGACTCATAGTTTCTGAACGTAAAAGCATCATTCGGGCATATGCTTTTATAACCAAAATTGTGGCCTCTATCACTTGCTGCTGAAGCATACGGTCTTCACTGAGAAAACATGTTAACAAAATTATGTTAAGCCGAAGTTCCATGTAATCTGCAATTGGATCGATGAACTTACCCTGTGAGAGAACTTCTTCTGCTTCTTCTTGGTCAGACGGAGCGACTGCGTCCTCGGTGGTAAGCCTGGCAGTCGACTGTTCTGTTTCGGTCTTGTCAATAGAATCATGCAGAGTTTGTGAATCAGTAGGTGGCAACATCTTCTCCTGAGTTGAGGACGGGAGACTACGGCATGACTCAGGATCTTTTGGGTCAGACGAAGTAGTTGCATATTCGATGATGAGCCTAGCAGCTGATCCTTCTGTCTTTCCCTTGGAACCCAGATCACACAGAATCTGCAGGTCCTCAGGCAACAATGTTCCCTCCTGAATAGGGGAATGTAGGCTTCGGCATGATTCCGGGTTCTTTGGGTCGAAAGGAGTAGTTGCATCTTCGGTAATGAGCCTAGCAGATGATCCTTCTGTCTTTCCCTTGGAACCCAGATCATACTCAAACTGTAATTCAGGAGACAACACTATTTCCTTGTGAACTGGAGGAGGAAGATTTTGGTAAAACTCTTGAGGGTTGCGGAAATCATAAGACTGTCTTTGAGCTCCCAAGAGTTCAATTTCACTCTCATATTTTTCCACAACGAACTCAAGGAAATGTTTACTCTGGTCGCCTGGTATTTTTGACAATACTGCTCTGAAAAATTCTTCATTAAGCTCAAACTCTGATAAACTCTCTCTGCATTTATCTAAAGCTTCCTCTAACGGAAGTTCCTCCCAGGATTTGGTCATTCTCTCTTATTGTTAATACATGGGGCACTTGGCTGTAACATTTGGTTCGTTCCTCAGTGGAGCCTTTGATTGAAATTGAAGTGGAGTCGCCAGGTGGATGCCTAGACTTTGAAGTGCCTGATCTCTGTCCACCATCAAAGATCAGAACTAAGCGTGACAAGCGTTGAAGAACAGGAGCACTTCCTCCAGTGGGGTTTAAAGATGAACAGAGCGCTTGAACCCGAATGGAGTGCACAGATACAGGTCGACCGAGGCTTTTACAAGTCGGTTTCTTCCTCTGTAGAGCTGCAGAGTGGTTGCATTGATTTATCTGAGTTCCCCAGCGGAGTCACCATTATGTTATCACTCAGGTTGTCCCTAGGCTCCTAATAGGGATACGGCCGAGGTAACCACAAACCAATCTTCTGATTGCAGGTTCTAGCCCACCTGCAATCGGAGAGGGCTCTCTCCTTTTGATTCAACCTTAGTTGATTATTTTAGGGTAGCTTTCTGGCTTCAAGGGAGTGTTGATTGTGATTGGAAAGAAGGTAGGATTCTCGAACGAAGAGGCACGGTAAGTTGTGATAAGTTTCGAACCATTGGGCATGGAGTCACAGATTGAGGCATATGAGCGTTTTCTTGGTCACAAGGGGATACAGAGCGGGATAGCCATACAGGATACAATTCTTGGTCTGCTGAAAGTACGGAGTGAACATCAGGGATGAAAGGCAAAGGAGAATCATTTCATCATGCTAACAAAGAGGAGAAGTGGATGAGTGGGATCCCGGAGCAGTTAAGAATTCCTAAGACATGCACTCATATGTGAAGAAACAGCGTAAACCAGATCATTTAAGAATACAAGCTCATAACTGTTTCTGAAGAAAACATTGAAAAACGCAGAAATTGAACTTAAGGTGTATTGGAACAAATCTTAAGCTATTCTTTTTTCCTGCAATTTAGAAAGGAGGAAAGGTGGTAAAAACATAAAATAAAACAGAGGAGAAGAACACTTATTGGATCATGTAGAAGCATAGGAATTCTGTGATCATTCCTTGGCCAAGAGAAAACATCAAGTTGTTTCACAATCCATGCTTTCAGAAATCTTTGATTATGGAAATTATGACAGTTACAGTGCGAGTCTCTACTTGGAGAAAATGCTAGAAAGAAGACTGACCAACAAATACTACCAACCAACCAACCCCTCACAACATTTCTTAGGGTGGTATTTATAAACAAAATATCAGAAAGACATCATTACAAATGACCTTGACAGGTTTGCTTAGAACTCTTCAAAAATCTAAATGCTGCTAGAATTAAATGCAAGTAAATCTTTTGGCTGCGCTGGGGGCAGCTGGATCGGAATAGGTGACGAGGTGGCCCTTGGGGACCAGATGCGGTGCTGCTGGAGTGATTGTGCTTCGGGGCTCCAGTTCGGCTTTGGTGTGAATTGGATGTGCAATAATTATGATTTGAGAGCTTCAAGTAGTTTTTCCCTCCTTCTATGAATCTGCTAGAAGATATTAAATTTTCTCTTGCTTCGGGCCGCTGCTCAAAATATTCGCTGATACACTTTGCCGCTACATTGATGGCTTCCGCCGTCGACTGATACTCTTAGACACGCTTGATGCCTGCTGATTTGATCTGATATACTTTAAACTCTGTGATTGATCTATTGTTGTCTTTAAACCAGATCCTTTGGCATGATCAAGCGATTTTCGGGCTCTTTCAGCGCGTAATGGGCTCAACAATCAGAAGATTCCCTGAAGATTCCTCGAAATGGTCTATTTCCCGTAACGATGCGTGATTAGCGCTTCGCGCTAATCACGCATCGGACACTGCCTCCATTTCTTGATCTTGAGCTCCGAAGTGCGATTTTTCTTCCTGCGCGAAGCTTTTTCGGCTTTCTGGCTGCTGACGTAAGCATGGCATCGACTGTACGGTAGATGACATCAGCTGTGGGTCCCTGGTACAGATCGATGTGGTGAGATACTGGATGTACTGTGGTGAAGAGAATCCGATGTGATATCGCAATATCGCGTCGGCGGGGAATGGGGGGGAATTGGTTTGGAGACTTGGCGCTTGCGACTGCTGATCGGCGATATCGCAATATCACATCAGCGGAGATGGAGAGGTGAATGGATTGGACACTCGGCGTTTGTGAGCGCTGATCGGCGATATCGCAATATCGCATCGGCGGGGAACGGATGGGTGATCATTTGCATGAAGATGAGAGTGCGAGGGTGCGATGCGAAACGGCTTTGAGGAGGAAAGAGCAAGTAAGTGGGTGTGAAGGGCATTTGAGGTTTCGGAATTCTCGGGAGTTCTTATGGTTATTTTTCAACCAGGGGGAGGGATATTATGTAGGGGAATTTTACTTAATATTAATAAGGGGATGGGAAGAATAGGGAGCTAAATAATAATGTTAGTGGTTAATATGGAGATGGTAAGAAAGCGCTAAGTTCAGGAGAGCTTAGGCTGTTACAAGGGGATAGGACCATACTTTGGGAGAAAATATGGAACAACTTTGAGTAAAGCAGATCTTTACTCAAGCCAGTGTTATGAAGATGATGGAACTTAAGAGGTGTCAAGGAGATCTTGGCCTGTTTTGGGGAAGTCAGTTAATGATTGGGGAAAATAGAGAAGGGGAGTCAGTTATACCTCTTTTGAGCTTTTTTGCTTACAAATCCTTGCTGATTATGTTCTGCATGATATGATACTTGAAAACCTAGAACTGCTCAGCAATTCAACAACCTCAGAACTACCTACCCAGCCTACTTGCCTAGCATCTTTTCTTCTTTTGTTTGGGGGTGCACTTAGACTTGCAAACCCGTCATTCATTTTTATTTTGATGCTTTCCTATCTACATACTACCCTTATTTCTTCTGGAGCCCAGATTAAGCTGTTGGGCTCCTCTGTTTCTCTACCTATCTAAGAATCTGCTAAGATTAAACTGTTTGGACCTTTTTTACATCTCTATATTCTAAAACAGGAAATTTAAACCTAGGGAGACCAAGATTAAACTGTTTGGACCTCCCTTTAACTAAAAATAGCGATACCGGGATAACTTTACAAAATTTGAAGGCAATTGGATGAACATGAAGTAGCCTTCTTCATTTGGAGACTGTTTAAGCAAATATGGAGCATTGCAGCAAGCAAAGTACGACATATTTGGCCTGTGAAATTCCAATCATGAAAATTGAATACCTGCTGCAGCAGGAAGCTAACATTAGTAAACATATTAGTTAGTACAAGAGATAGGGTATTGTAGCTTCCTTCCAGTAGAAGTTGGTGAATGAGAGGAGGTTGTAGCCTTCTACAGGTAGAAGCATGCATACTCGTATAGGACTGCACTAGTACAAAAATTGTAAATAGAATTCTCCTATTATTAAAAGAGGATAGAGATGATTGCAACAGGTGGTTTTCACCCACATTGGGTTTCCACCTTATATCTTGGTGTTCATGCATGTTTTATGTGTGATGATCTATTCCATTCTTACTACACCTAGTTATTGTTTATATATGGTTCTGATGCACTAATTGTAGATCAATATATGATGAATTAATTGAATCATAAATTTTTTGGATATATGCTAGTTGCTCTAAACACAATTGCGTGTACATGCGAGCTCCCTTAACTGAAGTATTGTATATGAATCTGATTATGAAAATGAAAAATTATTAGTTTGATAATAATTATTTAGTCCCCCCTCTCAATATTATTTCCAACAGCCTGAACATGTTTCTGAATTAATAAAAAGTCACAAGACACATCTGTACACCATGAATCACTAGTCTCAGTAGTGGGAGATTGGAGCCGCCCCTAGCTCCTCAAAGCATATACTATAGAATCTTAAGGCTATGTGGAAGAATCCATGGTGAAAATTCCTTTGCTCATACCATGAGGGGATATATATAATCAAGGGTGATGTTTGGCCCTTTTGACTTAGACTTCCCTCATGACCGTTCAACTTCCAATGACTTTCGACTTGCATGACTCTTCAAATTCTTATGTCAATCCATTGGGCTTCACTTTACATTACATTGAGTTATATTGGTTATGGCCCAGAGTGGTGATGTGGCCAAGACAACTCATGACACAACTTGACATGACACTGCTGATAGGTACCGGTTGACTATGCTTTCCATGTCAAGCTGCTACACCACTAAGTGATGGATGTACTCTTCATGTGCTTTGTCTTGTCCTACCCATGGCATAGTGATGCATTCTCTTCGATGGTCTTGGTCTCGCATGACGGTTTAATGCATATGTTCCTTTCACTCATTCATTCATGTGCTTGGTACGTCTATCCAATTGCAAGAAAGTCTTCTAGTATGTGCACTACTTCTTCAGCATGTTCGTCATCTCACCATGATCTATTAGTGTACCTATTCCTACAATTCCCTCATGATGGGAGAACATCAAATCCAAAAGCTCCTAGTCTAGCATGATGCATTTTAATCATGTTTTGGGTGATAGGCAGGGAGGACAACACCCTGAGACAATGTAGAGTGCAACTCGAGGTGGAATGAGGAATTATAGGAGTACAACCTGCACTATCGGGAAAAACTGCACAGTGACCATTGGGAGGCATAATTGCATAGTGAAGGTTGTCAAATAGTGTCAACTACAAGGTGGGACCCTTAGGGGGAGCAATTATGTGCAGTTTTCAGTGTGAAGACCGAGCGGGGTTGCAAAGGGATAACTAGGTAGTTCTACATAGTTTTGGAGACTATTGCAGGACTGGGTTGCAAAGGGCCTTCTAGGCATGTCTGTGCAATTTTCCAGAGCAAGGCATGACAGGGTAGCTAGGGAATTGTTGTGTAGTTCAATGCAGGTTGGGAGAACAGTGCACAAAATGGCTACAGAGGGTCAACTAGGTATGTTTGGAAAGTTTTGGAGGTTAATGTAGACCCAAGTCTTAGAGAAGTACATGCTTCTAGCAGTCAAGAAGGAGGCTTGATGACTGTTCTTGAGAAATGTACATTTCATTTTGGACATGGAAGCAATATTTTGGACGTGGAAGTAGTCTTTTGCATAATTATGTGAGACAAAGAAACTACACACTTATGGGATTGTGCAATACAGCTGACCTGGAGGACAACCTCAATCATTGCAGACTTCCGAGCAGGAAAGAAGGGTCATTGAGAGCTGAGACTATGCAATGAAGCTTGGTCAAGGTCCGGTGAAAGAGGGTTGTTCAATCAAATATATTTTTCAGAAAATGGTGAAGTGCCGAAAGAAAATGAACTTGTGTAGACTTAAATTATGATCATATGCTTATCATACTTTAAGGACAACATACCATAGACCACAAGGACAATAGCAAAAAGCATGCCCTCGGTGAGCCTTCTTAGAGATGAGAGTGAAAAGTGTGATGCTTGGGATAGACCTTCGAATGACCGTGACGACACTTGCACAAAAATTCTTGTAACTTTTTGTGTGAGTATGATGGTTTTCACATAGCGAAGAAAACCCAAACACACTAAGACAAACCGTTAAAATCACCAGAACAAGATCGCAAGCATGACAAAGAAATTAACATGCAAAAACATGATTGTTCTTCAAACAAGAAAATGGTTGAAAAGAATTCACAAAAAATCATGGGGTTAGCTTGAGTGTTTGCAACCATCAAAGGAAAAACCAAGGAAGGCTCTAGAATTTAGATGCAAGACAAAATTTTGGAAGGTGTTGTAGTCGCTACAACACTTGGAGACATACTAGTTGAATACCAACTTCTCTGTTTCGATTCATTTTAGCATAGAGCCTTGGCCTTTCGAGGAGTACTAATTTGTTGTGAATATCACTTCAGCTTCCCCACTTACCCCATCAAAATGCATGGTTCACCATGTATCGACTAAGTTGAACACAACACAAAATTCAGCCAAATCATAGTGTTTCAAATCGGGAAGGGTAACTTGGCTCATGACCTTAAGAATTTTCAGAGTATACATTTTCATCTCTGGTGTTGCTTCAGTGCCAACAAGCCTGGACAGTACACGAGAAGACTCACGCATGACATAAACATTTCTCCACTACCAACAATCCTAAACATTACCCTAGTGGAGTTGTTTGCTTCACTTCTCTACACAGGAAGCATTTATCTTCTTTCACCTTTGTTATTTTTTGAAAGAGAACTATGCATAGGCACTTATTTATTTTGGGGCGAAATAGGGATCTCGACTTATTGAGAGAAGGTAAGGTTGTTCCTTCATAGAAGCATATAAAGACCTATGATTCACGTATTCTCATTTACATTTTCCCCTTCTTCATTTTTAATTATTGGATAACCTTGAACACACCAGAGTTGAAACCTAAGTATAGGTATGAGGTTTCCTAGACTGGACATAGTCTCATGGTTCGACCAAAACATTCCTTATAGATGGATCATATTTTCCACCAAGACTTCATCAGCTAGAAGTTGTAACCATGCACAAAGAAGATGGAGACAGGATTAGCCAAGCACTGTAGTGTCATAAGAGTCTTTGAACTTTAGACCCATACCCATTTAGAGACCAAAAAACAGTGCATGCACAACACTTATTCATGTAGTGAAAATAAATGGAAAACTCAACATGAAAGGAAGAACAAGATGAGAGAAAAGCCATACATAACAAGGAAACAAAATCAGAAGATAAGAAAAAAACGACTAAAGAAATAGGATGTAAAATAAGAAAACCATGATGAACTATGAGTGCAATATGAGTTCAAGGAAGGGAAAACCGAGATGCTACTAATCCTACTCCTATCCTAAAAGCTAAATGTTAGAGGTTATGTGAAATGAAATTTCAAGTGAAACCACCATAATTTCTCCCAATGTGCACCCACAAAGATACAAAAGATTAAAATAAACAAAAAGTAGCCTATAACAGAAAATACAAAAACACAAAAAAGATGCACATAGAAAGGAAAGTTTTTCGTGTGTGCAAAAAGATGCATCAAAACCACCCAATATATGTTCTTACCTCTTTGATGGATATCACTTTTCAACAAGCCTCAGAAGATTCTTCTGAGTGTGTCCTTATCTACATCGAGCTTCTTAGGAAGCATGAGAAATGATTGAATCTTGTTACCTACAATATGGCTTGCCAATTAAGATTGTTCTAGTCATTCAATGATCGAGTCGTGAAATTCATAATGGTTGTTTGGACAACCTCGTGAGCTATGAAAGGGTGGATTTTCAATTTGACAAACACGATCACAATGGGAATCTCATAATAAAAAGTAAACTTGATCATCCTCAAAATTCATGCCAAGATAGTGAGGAGCCACCATAACCATCAATGCAGGCTAAAGTGCATCATCCATTTGATGAAAATCTGAAGAGATAGATGTTAAACATTGTATATCAAAGAGCAAAAACGAATTGTCATTGGATGTGCTAATCGGAAAATGATAAGTCGAGTGATAGTCACCCAAGATAGAGGAATGATTAGATGGGTTGGTTGAGATGCCATATTTCCTATTTGAAATGAAAATAAAAAAAATCATTCAAACAATATTTCGAATGCTCTGAACAATGGAACCAACTTTGTTGTGAGCTAGACATGACAGACCACCTTCTTGTAATTGGTGAAAAATCGCGTAGGCATTATAGTCATCACAATAATTTAAAAGAGATGTTAGCATTATGAATGCATGGAACCAGTTGGGATGTGGTGAATGGAGAGGAACTTGATTTGTGTGATAGATTGTGTGCTCATTATCACCCGTAAGGATTTCTTGTGTGATGAGTAGACATATTTGTAGTGCAATGATCGCAAGAAGACTAGGGAGCTAACCATGAGAGGGAAAATTCAATAAGTATGATTATGGGAAAATAGAGTCTTTGAGATGATTGACTTCAGAATTCCATGATTTCATGGGGGACAAACACTCCCAACCTGAGTTTGATGTTAGAAATGTACATGAATATGGGTGCGGTATAATAGATTCATGGATTCGATCATATGTTAATTTTGAAAGAACACAAACGGAATACCAATTTTTTTTTTACACGGGTATCCACATTGGTTGAGACCATGAAAATTTATAGATTGTGCATGAGAAACTAGATATGATTGGGTTTAGGGGTTTTAGTAGACTCGTGATCTCCTGTCATAAACATCAATGAATGTTGAAGTGACGTGACTCCCTGGTACGTCGTAGAACTTTCCAAAATTTCGTAATCATAGTTTGAAGCTTAAACCAGATGATGCATGACTTGAGGATGGTTGTTGTTGCTGTTTCAAAAATTTTCATAGGATGGTAGCCATCTTTGTCACAATTTTAACCAACTTTTTCAGTTTCAACGAGCTGACTTAGAGATTTTTCTTCATGCAAGACAAGAGATGATGGGGAATGGGAAGTACGTTGTGTGATTAGACTATTTTCAACTTCATCATGGAAAAACTCACCACCTCGTGTCAATTGAGGATATAATTGAATGGATGAAGAAACAAGAGAACATGGAGCATCTTTGATGCCTGTGGATTTGTTCTAAATGGTAGGATACATGGGAAAGTGAGGTGAAGAGGAAGTCTCGATATGGACTTCTATCTTGACCGAAGCACATTTTAAATCTGGGTTAGAGTCTTCATGAAAAAATGAAGATCACATGATGTGATTGGGTGTTTTTCATGACATATGGAAGCATGGGAGTGATAACTTCCAAAGATGGGGGTGTGATCCAAAAAATTAACTGTACAGGATGTTCCACCAATATTAGGAGATTGGTAACATTTAAGAATTGAAGCTCACTATTTTGATGAGTAGAATTTTTTAATAGAGAGGGAAGATTGATAGTATCCTCACCTTCCTACTCCTTCGAGAATTAAGAGAATGTGAATAGCTAGTTGGTGAAGTGGATTGATCAAGCGAGTCGTGGTATAAGGATTCATGACTTGTAGATGATGGAGGATGGCAAAGATACAAATCAGGTTCAAGACTTGAGTTATAAATGGTGACATCCTCTTCTAGAGTGGAGGAGTGAGTCTTCTTTATAGGCTTCCTGGGCCATTCTGGAACTTCATCCATACAAGTAGGAGATAGATGAGAAGATGGGCTGGTGACATGTTGCTAAAATTTCTCAATTTTGTAATCACCAAAAAGGGGCACCCACAATGGGACTAGAAAAGGAGGACAAGGAACAAACAGGTTGTTGGGATCTTTATCTGTAATTTGAGGTGCCTCATGATCTTCAATATTTGGGGATGAAGGGAAATTAGGAGGTTCATCGTATTGAGAACTATGAACGAAGTGTTTAAACTCTTCTCTCAAGAATTCAAAGTTCACGAGTTGTTCAGGAATTATGTAACAGAGGTGAAGGAAGCCGTAAAAAAATTCGAACTCATCAAAATTCCTAGTGGTTATACTCATCAAACATTTTAATCATCATTTTGGCAAGCTAACCAAATGAATCAATAGAGGCAAAGGTTAATGTGTAACACTAGTGTTGAGCATGACCTCCAAATGTGAGGGTGAGTAATATAGTTGAGACATATTTGTACTATACCTTGTGGCATAGGAAAAACTTTATAACTTGTCGCGAATGTGCACGAAAAGAAGGTCCACTCTCAACACTCAACTTTAACTTCGATAGGTCATGTAGAACTTCTGCAAGGATGGTACATTCAAACTTTGTAGAAAGATATCTTAGAATTATGATGTTAGAAAGAGCCACTTTTTAGTAAGAAATTCAAACCAAACTCTACGGGAATAACCTGTCATCTAGCCCTCCTCCTAGCGCCATTTTGTTAACAGTGTTGGAATCGCCAACAAAGGGGATGTCCCTGATGTGAAGTCCGAACCAGACCTCATGTTGTTGGCGGTAGGAGTCCCATCTAGTATGAAGGTCTAGTTTCCATATACTTAGAGATCTACCTTGGCTCTATTTACCATCATGTGAGAGTGTTATGCTGGTATCTTCAAACACAAAGGTATGTCTACTTGGTGAGTGTGTAATGTACCTATGTCAAGGTTCTCATACAAAAAAGGGGAAGAGTAAAGCGAGCCTCTAAATGAGAGGTAGTAGTACCGCCCAGGAAGATACACACACGAACCAGAAAGGTTTATCCAGCACCCAATAGAATAGTCCACAACAGATGTGGCAGTCGTTAAAATTGAGGTGAAGGGGACAACATGTACACAAACTAGCGAAGTAGTCCACATGGATGTGATGGTCATTATAACGAGAAAACAAAGAATCGTATCTTGAATCTCTTGCAGAGTAGTCAACATGGATGAGACAATAGTCATAAACAATACAACACATCCCCAACAATGTATGTACTAAAATAACCAGGGTATTTAAACTCTCTTAGTACAGGTTAACAAAACATTCATTACAAATGTTTAAAGGGTATTCTTACAAACATCTAAAAAACATGTAGGAAAACGTGCTCTCCTAAATAGGCTTCTGAATTAAGAAAAAGTCCCAAGATAAATTTATTCACAATACATCATGAGTCCCAGTAGTGGGACATTGGCGCCACTCCTTGCTCCCTAAAGAACAAACTACAAACTATCAAAGCTATGTGGGAGGAGCCAATATGAAAAGTCCTTTGCTCATACAATGATGGGATATATATAACCAAGAGTGATGCTTGGCCCTTGTGAATCTTGGACTTCCCTCATGACCATTCAACATCCAATGAATTTACAACTAACATGATTCTTCAACTTCTTGTGTGCATCCATGGGACTTCACATTACATGAAATTGAGTTACAACAGATATGGCCCAGAGTGGTGTTGTGGCCAAGAGAGCTCATGACACAACTTGGCATGACACTACTAACATTTACTAGTTGACTGTGGTGTCCATGTCAAGTTGTTGCATTTTTGAGTGATGGATGTACTCTCGATATTCTTTGTCTTCTCTTCCTCATGGCATAGTGTTGCGGGGTCTTCGGTAGTCTTGGTATTACATGATCGTTCAATGTGTATGTTCCTTTCAATTGTTTCTTGATGTGCGTGGTATGCCCGTCCTACTACAAGCAAGTCTTCTATCATTTGTGCTCCTTCTTCATCCCATTCATTGTCTTGCCATGATCTATCATACTTGTTGCTACAATTCACTCATGATGGGATGACTTGAAATCTAAAACCTCCAATTTTAGCATGGTGCATTTTTATCGTGTTCTCAGTGACATGGATGCAGGGCAACTCACTAAGGTAGCGAATATCACAGTTCAGGGTGGAATGAGGAACTATAGGTGTACAACATGCACTGTCAAGAAAAACTGCACAGTGACCATTGGAAGGTAGAATTGCATAGTGAAGGTCACGAGTGTGAGCATCTAGGTGGGACCCTAAGGGGGATCACTTCTATGAAATTTCCAAAGGGAATATAGAGAGGGGTTGCAAAGGGACAACTAGGGAGTTCTATGTAGTTTCAAAGAATAGTGCAGGACAAGGCTACGAAGGGTCTGCCAGACATGTTTGTGTAGTCTTCGAGAGTAAGGCATGGCACAGCTATAAAGCAACTGTTGGGTAATTCTACGTAGTTTTGGAGAAAAGTGCAGGACAAGGCTAGAAAGGGTCATCTCGGCATGTATGCGTGATTTTGGATGATAGAGAAGACTAAGGTCTTAGAGCAGTGTAGGATTCCACAAGTCAAGACGGTGGCTTGACAACTATGGTTGAGAAATGTGTAATTTATTTTGGACATGGAGGTAGTCTTTTGCCCAGTTCTAGGAGACAGACAGGCTGCTCACTTTCTAGATTGCACAGTACAACTATCCCGAAGGATAGCCTCAATGATTGTGCAGTTTCGAGTAGCAAAGCAGGGTCACTAAGGTCTGAGACTGCGCAGTGCAGCTCACTCGAGGTCTAGTGAAAGAGGGTTGTTTGGTCAAACAAATTTTTCAGGAAAATGGCTAAGTGTCGAAACTAAGTGAAGTTGTGTAGTTTAACATTATGATCATACACATAGCATACTTTGATGAGAGACAACATAGAACATGAGGAAAACAAGAGAAAACATTCCCTCAGTGAGTTTGTCTTAGAGCTGAGAGCGGCAAGTCTGACACTTGGGATAGACCTCTGGACGAATGTGATGACACTTATCTGACACTTCTTACAACTTTGTGTGTGAATACAAAAGATGTTCACATAAGGAAGACAACCCAAACACACAAAGAAAAAGCTTCAAAATCACCAGAACAAGATCAGAAGCATGACAAGGCAATCACCATGCCAAAAGGCGGTCGTTGGTCAAACAAGCAAACGGGTGAAAATACTTCACAAGATCTCATGGGGTGACCTGGAGTGTTTGCAACCATCAAAGGAAAAACAAAGTAAAGATCTGATATTTGGATGCAATCCAAACTTTTGTAGGGCATTACATTCACTACAACAAGTTACAAAAGTATTAATATGGCCTAATGAGTCTCCTAAACGTTGGCACGAAAAGCTTGGTTCCTTTTTTTCCATATTAGGATTTTTGGATTCCTATTTGAATCATTGTGTGTAGTGCAAACAAGATGATGATTATGTCATTACTATCACTCTATATAGATGAAATCTTATTCTTTTGTAATAGTAAGGATGTGGTTTGTGATTTCGAATGTGAGATTTTAACCAAATTTGATTTAAAGGACTTGGAGGTTACAAAATATTTATTAGAGATGGATATTAGGAGATCTCGAGAAAATAAATGACTTTTGCTCAGCCAAAGTAAGTACGTATAAACTATGTTGCATTTATTTTACATGGAAAATTGTAGAGCATTCAACCTTTTCTATTTTTGTTGGAAGTAAAGGTTTATTTTTGTAGTTCCTTACAATTCCTTTTGAGATGGACAATGTGGTTTCTATTCCTTACATGGAGTGCTTCGATTTTTGTTGGAAGTAAATCTTTATTTGTGTAGTGCCTTGCGATTCCTTTGGAGATAAAGAATCTGGTTTCTATTCATTATGTCGTTGTATTTGGAAGTGTGGTGTATTTTGTGGTCTATAATTATACATTACCCTAAGTACTTGGATAATTGAGTCAATCCATGGCTAATATGAGACATGAACACTACAATGTCTTCAATAGGGCGTTGAAGTATTTAAGAGCTACCAATAAATAATATATTTACTATCGTAGTGTCACCTCAAATGGCACACTCAACAGATATAGGGCCTTTTGGTTTTTAATTGGGTAGTGGCTGCAAATAGAATGATATTTGGGAGTGATTATGTATTTTTGTTGTTTGGTGGAGCAATGAGTTGGATGAGTAAGACTCAAGTTGTGGCCACTTTTGTCAATAGTAAAGGTAGAGTATATGGAAGCTACTCATGCCTTGAAGGAGGCCATGTAGCTTATGAAACTATATTCAAAAGTAGGTTTGGGTAAAAAAGCTAAATTTGATAGTGGCATTTTTATTTGGCTAGATAACAGCCAAACGTTTCATGCAAAAACAAAGCATATACACATCAAATAATATTCAATTTTAGACATGGTAGATTGAACGATGATACTAGAGAAACTTGATACCTTGGATAATGTTGCAAGTGCTTTGATGAAACTAGTGAGCACAAGTAAATTCAAGTGGCATCGTACTTTTAAGAGCCTTACGGGCCCTAGAAATTAGCTACTCATTGATTTATTCTACCTTGTACAATTGGAATTTATTTGGCAAGTCAGAGAATATTGTGAAATGTGTGTGATACACCTTGCATTCCAGATCTAAGGAAAAATAGATTTATAAATATATTAGAGATAATGCAAAGATACAACAAGTAACTCACAATAATAAATCTAGAGTTAGAAGGAATAATGCAAAGGTACAACAAACAAGTAGTAGAGAATAGGTATAGAGTTATAGCAAAGTAGTGGCTGCAAAAATGTGCATATAGTAGTGGCATGAAATAACCTACATGTGGTTTCTATTATGTATAGATTGTAGACCATAAATGGTTTATAGGTTAATATGATTATCTATTAAGTACTAGGTTAGAGGAAATGATAAAGAGCACCTCTTACCTTACGTTATTGTTATATTGTAAAAATTTCATAGAAATTAGAAGAAAAACTAATTATTATTTAGTTGTTTCACTATTTTTGAGAGCACAAAGACTACTATTACCCTATAATTTCTAAATAAGACATCCAATATCTTTTAAAATGTATTTTTTAAAGAAAAATTTGACATTAATAATTTATTTTTCTTTCCATGGATTTACAATTGTTATATTTTTTTAACTTTTAGTACAATATTTTGTCTTAAATTAATTAACTAGCACAACCACATTTAAGAGTGTTCTTGATATACTGTGATAGGCTTATATGAAACACATATAAAACCACATTTACCAATACGGTTGATATACCCGTGTAGGCATATATCCACCACCCATTAATATAATATTAGTGATTACATAAAAATGTTACTAATATACTAATAGTTGTATTTAAAACCATAATATAATTAAAATATAGCATAATATAACATAATAATAACATCTAGTTATTATTAATAATATGTATTTATCATCAATAATTATTATATATTTATTCATATAATTTTCAAATATATATTATATATTTACTTTGAGTATATAATAATATTAACTATATATGGACTATATACTAAAGTAAATATATTATACTATTACTTCTGAATAAAATATGAGTATATATATAACAATTTATTAATATAATATTAATGATATAATAATATAATAATATTTTAAATAACAATATATTATTTAATAATATAATATGTAAAAATAATATATTATATAAATTTAAACCCTAAGGTTTATTAATTCATGGGGTTTATTAATTCTTTATGTTTTAAATATTGATCCCAAGATATTAATAAACCCTCGAAATAAATATTTTGAACCCAATGGAGTAATAAATGAAGCGATTAAATTATAAACCCAAGGAATTATTAATATTGTAAACCAAAGCGACCAATAAAACCAAGTGTTTGATATTATAAATCCAATGAATTAGTGAACCGAATGGATAAACGTTAAAAATCTAAAAAATCAACAAACCTAAGGAACCATTATTAAAAACACATGGCATTAATAAACCCTAAAAATTAACATTTTATACCCAAGGGCTCAATAAACCTAGGAATTACTATTTTAGACTCAAGGGAATAGTAAACACAAGTGATTTAATTATAAACCCAAAGAACTATTAACCCAAGTGATATAACCAAAGGGATCAATATTATAAAATGAAGGGATTATAAACCCACAATAAAAATACCCTAAGATAGATAAACCCAAGGTATGCATATTATAAACCCATGGTATATAAACTATAAGATAAATATTATAAAACCAAAAATAAACACGGTTGACCATGGTTGATTTTCGTATTGATATAGTATTTGTCACAATGTGACATTGGGCCATGGTTGACAATGGTTGATTTTCATATGGAAACAATCTTTGTCATAATGTGAACCCTTAGATTAATAAAACCAAGAGATTGATATTATAAACCCATGGGAATAAAAAACCCAAGGGATTGATACTAAGAGCCCCGGGGACTATAAACCCAAGGGAATAATATTTCACCCAAGGGATTAATATTATAAACTCAAGGTATATAAAAGATAAGATGAATATTGTAAACACTAGAATTATCAAGTTGAGCATGGTTGAGCATGATTCGTTTTCATATTGAGATAATCTTTGTGACAATTATATGTTGCACTATGATTCACCATGGTTGACCATTATTAATTTTCATATGGAAAAAACCTTTGTCACAAAGCAAAGTTGGACCATAGATGATTTTTGTATTAAGAAACGCTTTGTCACAATGTGACATTGAACCATGGTTGACAATGGTTATTTATATTACACTAGAAGGATTAATGTTATAAAACCTATGAATAATATTAAACACTAGGAATTACAACCCTTAGATTAATAAACCCAAGAGAATGGTATTATAAACCCAAAGGAATAATATTAAACCCAAGGGATAAATATTATAAACCAAAGGTATATAAACCCTAAGATAAATATTATAAACCCTAAAATAAACATGGCTAACCAAGGTTTACCATGGTTTATTTTCATATTGAGACTTTGTTACAATACGGCGTTGGACCATGGTTGACCATGTTTGATTTTCATATTGAAACAATCTTTGTCACAATGCGATGTTGGACGATAGCTGACCAAGTTTGACAATGGTTGATGGGACTAATAAAAAAAATGAATTAATACTAAAACTCAAAGGAATTATAAACCTAAAGGATTAATGTTAAGTGGAAGGGATAAATATTATAAACCAAAGGTATATAAAACGTAAGATAAATATTATAAACCCTAAAATAAACATGGTTGACCAAGGTTTACTATGATTAATTTTCATATTGAGACAATCTATGTTACAATATGATGTTGGACCATGGTTTACCATGCCCTATTTTCATATTGAAACAATATTTGTAACAATGGGACATTTTTCCATAGTTCACAAAGGTTGAAAATGCTTGATTTTCATATCAAGAAAATCTTTGTCACAATGTGACATTGGAACATGGTTGACCATGATTATAAACCCAAGGGATTTATATTAAATAGTAGGATTAATATTATAGAGAATATGAATAATATTTTGTATTGAGATAATATTTATTACAATGTGACGTTGAACCATGGTTGATTTCCATAATGAGAAAACCTTTGCCATAGTGCAACATTGCACCATGGTTGACAATCCTTTATTTTCATATTAACAAAATATTTCCACAATGTGACATTGGACCAAGGGGATTTATATTAGACCAAAGTATTAATATTATAAACCGTATGAATAATATTATACCTTAAGAATAAGAATCCTTAGATTAATAAATTCAAGGGATTGACATTATAAACCTAAGGAAATAATAAACAAAAGGATTAATACAAAAACCCAAGGGATTATAAACCCAAGGGATAAATATTATAAACCTAAGGTATAGAAACCTGTAGATAAATATTATAAAACCTATAACAAACATGATTGACCATGGTTGATTTTCATAGTGAGACAATCCTTGTCCCAATGTGGCGTAGATGATAGTAAACTGTGTTTGACCACTATTTATTACCATATTGACACAATATTTCTCACAGTACGACATTGGACCATGGCTGGCAAAGTTTGATTTTCATATTGATAGAATATTTTTCACTCTGCAACATTGGACAATGGTTGAGCATGATCGATTTTACACAGCACGACTGGGCATGATTGACTATGGTTGTGCAAGATTGACAATGTTTAACGAAGATTGACCTTTGTTTACCATGGTTGACTATGATTGACCATTTTTCAGCAAAATTGATATTTTAAATCAAATGGAAAAATAAAAACAAGGAAATAATACTAAAAAGCCATTGGATTTAAAACCTAGGTAATAATATTCAACCGAAGACAACAATATAAATCTAAGGTATATAAACCCTATGATAAATATTATAAACCCAAAGGAATAATAAACCGAAGGAATTAATATTAAAAACTAAAGGGATTGTAAACCCAATGGAATAATATTAAAACCAAGGGATAAATATTATAAACCCAATGTATATAAACCCTAAGATAAATATTATAAACCCTAAAAGAAACATGGTTTACCATGGCTGATTTTCATATTGAGACAATCTTTGTGACAATGTGACAATGTGACATTGAAAAATGGTTGAGAATGATTATAAACCAAAGTGATTTATATTAAATAGTAGAATTAATATTATAGTTCCCATGAATAATATTTCATATTGATATAGTATTTGTCACAATGCAATGCTGGACCATGGTTGGCCATGTTCTATTTTCATATAGAGACAATATTTGTCATAGTGCAATGATGAGCATAGTTGATTTACATATCGATACAAGCTTTGTCACAATGCGAAATTGGACCATGGTTGATTTTCATAGTGTGAAAATATTTGTCACAATGTGACGTTCGACCATTGTTGACCATGATTATAAACCAAGGGCATTTATATTAGATGCAGGGATTAATATTATAAACCCTCTGAAAAATATTATACCTTAGGAATAGGAACCCTTAGATTAACAAAACCAAGGGAATAATAAACCCAAAGGATTAACACTAAAAATCCAAGGGCTAAATATTATAAACAGAACGTATATAAACCCAAAGAAAAGTATTATAAACCATAAAATAAATATGGTTGATCAAGGCTTACCATGGTTGATTTTCATATTGAGACAATACTTGTCACAATGTGTCATAGAATGATAGCCGACCATGTTTGACCATTATTGATTTCCATATCAACACAATTTTTGTCATAGTGCAACATTGGACCATTGTTGACTAAGGTTGACTTTCATATTGACAAAATCTTTGTCAACATACTACATTCAACCATGGTTGATCATGATTGATTTTACATAGCACGACAAGGCATGGTTGACGATTGTTGGCCAAGACTAACCATGGCTAATGAATATTTATCTTCGTTAACCATGGTTGACCATGATTGACTACGGTTGAACAATATTGATATTTTAAAGGAAGATGAATAATAAACAGAAGGCAATAATACTAAAAATCCAATGGATTATAAACACTAGGGAATAACATTCAGTCGAAGTAAACAACATAAATCCGAGCTATATAAAACCTAAAATAAATATTATAAACCCGATGGAATAATAAACCAAAGGAATTAATACTAAAAACTAAAGGGATTATAAACCCAAAGGAACAATATTAAACCTAAAGGATAAATGTTATAAAACAAAGGTATATAAACCCTAAGACTAATACTATAAGCCCTAAAATAAACATGATTTACAATGGTTGATTTTCATATTGAGACAATATTTTTCAGAATTTGACGTTGGATCATGGTTGATTTTCATATTGAACCAAGCTTTGTCAGAGTGCGATGTTGGACGATAGTTGACCATGGTTCACAATGCTTCATTTTTATATCGAGATAATCTTTGTCACAATGTGACATTGGAACATGGTGGACCATGATTATAAATCCAAGGGATTTATATTAAATAGTAGGATTAATATTATAGTTCCTATTAATAAAATTTCATATTGAGAATACTTTTCATAACGTGACATTGAACCATGGTTTATTTTCATATAGAGACAATCTTTGTCACAATGGAATGTTTACCGTGATTTATTTACATATGGAGACAATCTTTGTCGCAATGTAATGTTGGACCATGGTTGTTTTTCATATTGAGAAAATAGTTGTCACAATGTTACATTGTACCATGGTTGACCAAGATTATAAACAAAGGGGATTTATATTATACCCAAGGATTAATATTATAAACCCTATGAACAATATTATACCTTAGGAATAGGAAACCTTAGGTTAATAAACTGAAGGGAATAATAAACCAATAGCATTAATACTAAAAACTAAATGGATTATAAACCCAAGGGAAAAATATTATAAACCCTAAAATAAACATGGTTGACCATGGGTTACCATGGCTGATTTTCATATTGAGACAATCCTTGTCATGATGCGACATAGGATGATGGTCGACCATGTTTGACCATTATTTATTTCCATATCGACACAATCTTTGTCACGGTGTGACATTGGATTGTGGTTGACCAAGGTTGATTTTCATATTGACAAAATCTTTGTCACTGTGCTATGTTGGACCATGGTTGATTATGATTGATTTCACATAGCAACACAGGGCATGGTTTACCATTGCTGGCCAATATTGACCATGGATGATGAAGATTTACCTTCATTGACCATGATTTACTATGGTTCATCTAATAAAAAAATTAAAAACAATTTATTAAAAGGCTATAATAAAAACTTTAAATATTATTAATAATGATTATAAATTAAAATTAAAAATAAGATTAATTATTTTTTAATTAATAGCCGACCTTCATTGCTTTAAATAAAATTATCTTATTAGCTATTTAACCTCTCACTAAGCTCTTCTTCTATCATCATTCAAAATTGTCCTCATGATGGATCCTTGTTGGGATTTGAAACATTGACAAATATGGTTATTATTGTGGATACTTCGAGAGTTAACTCAAAAGATTGATATTTTAAAGGAAAGGGAAAAATAAAGACAAGGAAATAATACTATAAAATCCAATGGATTATAAACCCTATGGAATAACATTAAACGAAAGAGAACAATATAAATCCAAGGTACATAAACACTAAGATAACTATTATAAACGCAAGGGAATAATAAACCAAAGGAATTAATGCTAAAAGCTAAAAGGATTATAAACCAAAAGGAATAACATTAAACCTATGGGATAAATATTATAAAACCAAGGTATATAAACCCTAAGATAAATATCATAAACCCTAAAATAAACATTGTTGACCATGGTTGATTTTCATATTGAGACAATCCTTTCCACAATGCGACGTAGGATGATGGTCGACCATGTTTGACCATTATTGATTGCGAGATGGACAAAATATTTGGCATAATGCAACCTTCGACCATGGTTGACCAAGGTTGATTTTCATATTGACAGAATATATGTCACCAAGCTATGTTGGACCATGGTTGACCATGATTAATTTCACATAGCACAACATAGCATGTTTGACGATGGTTGCCCAAGATTGAAAATGGATGATGAATATTCACATTCGATGACCATGGTAGACCATGATTGACCACGTTTCAACAAGATTGATATTTTAAAGAAGAGGGAATAATAAACACAAGGCCACAATACTAAAATCCCAATGGATTATAAACCCTAGGGATAACATTCAACCAAATAAAACATTATAAACCAAAGGTATATAAACCCTCAGATAAATATTATAAACCCTTAAATAAGCATGTTCGTGCACGCTTGACCATGGTAGATTTTTTTATTGAGATAATATTTGTCACAGTGCAATCTTTGACCATGTGTGACCATGGTCCAACCCTTAGATTAATAAACCCACGAGATTGATTTTATAAACCCAAGGGATTGAATTTTATAAACCATCGGGCTTAGTATTAAAAATGCTAAGATTTAGTATTAAAAACCCTAGGGTTTATTAATTCCTTGGGCTTTAGATATTGATCCCAAGATATTAGTAACCCATAAAAACAAATTTTAAATCAAAGTGATTATTAAACCTAGGGTATTAAATTATAAACCCAAGGAAATATTAACATTATAAACCGAAACCACTAATAAACCCAAGGGTTTAATATTATAAATCCAATGAATTAGTAAACCCAGGGGATACATATCACAAACCTAAAGGATCAAACAAACCTAAAGGATTAACAAACTCAAAAAAACAATATTAATAACACACGGGATTAATAAATCCTAAAAATTAATGTTTTAAACCCAAGGGATTAATAAAGCCTAAGAATCAATATTTTAAACTCATTTCCAATGCTTGATTCTCATATTGAGATAATGTTTGTGAAAATGTGGCATTGAAACATGGTTGAGCATGATTATAAACTGAAGCGACATATATTAAATAATAGGATTAATATTATAGTTCCTATGAATAATATTTCATATTGAGATAATATTTTCAGAATGCAACGTTGAACCATGCTTGACCGTGCTTTATCTTCATATAGAGACAATAGTTGTTACAGTGCAATGGTGACGAAATTGATTTACATATGGAGACAAACTTTGTCACAATGCAACATTGGACCACAGTTGATTTTCATAGTGTGAAAATCTTTGTCACAATGTGATGTTCGACCATGGTTGACCATGATTATAAACAAAGGGGATTTATATTAGACCCAAGGATTAATATTATAAACCCTATGAACAATATTATACCTTAGGAATAGGAACCTTAGATTAATAATCCCAAGAGAATAATAAATCAAAAGAATTAATACTAAAAATGCAAGGGATTATAAACTCAACGGACAAATATTATAAACACAAGGTATATAAACCCAAAGAAAAATATTATAAACCCTAAAATAAATATGGTTGACCATGTCTTACCATGGTTTACTTTTATATTGAGACAATTCTTGTCACAATCCACCATAGGATGATGGTCAATTGTGTTTGACCAATTCTTACTTCCATATCGACACAATATTTGTGATAGTGCGACATTGGACCATGGTTGACCAAGGTTGACTTTCATAATGACAAAATCTTTGTCAACATGCTACGTTGGACCATGGTTGATCATGATTGATTTTAGATAACACGACAGGCATGGTTGACCATGGTTGACCAAGATTGACCATGGATGATGAAGCTTTACCTTCAATAACCATCATTGACCATGATTGCTCAACAATGTTGATATTTTAAAGCAAACTGAATAATAAATACAAGGCAATAATACTAAAAATCCAATGGAGTATAAACCTTAGGGAATAAAATTCAACCGAAGAAAACAATATAAATCCAAGGTATATAAACCTAAGATAAATATTATCAACCAAAGGGAATATTAAACAAAAGGAATTAATACTAAAAACTAAAGGGATTATAAACCCAAAAGAATAATATTGAAGCCAAGGGATAAATATTATAAAACCAAGGTATGTAAACCCTAATATTAATATTATAAGCCCTAAAATAAACATGGCTTACAATGGCTGATTTTCATGTTGAGTCAATCTTTTTCACAATGCGACGTTGGACCATGGTTGATTTTCATATTGAAACAATCTTTCTCACAATGTGACGTTAGACCATAACTGACCATGGTTAGCAATGCTTCATTTTCATATTGAGATAATCTTTGTCACAATGTGGCATTGGAACATGGTTGACCATGATTATAAATCCAAGGGATTTATATTAAATAATAGGATTAATATTATAGTTCCCATGAATAATATTTCATATTGAGACAATATTTGTCATAATGTGACATTGAACCATGGTTGATTTTCATATAGAGACAATCTTTGTCACAGTGCAACATTTAACATGATTTATTTACATATGGAGACAATCTTTGTCACAATGCAATGGGCTGTGGTTTTTTTTCATATTGAGAAAATATTTGTTACAATGTGACGTTGGACCATGGATGATCATGATTATAAACCAAGGGGATTTATATCATACCCACGTATTAATATTATAAACCCTATGAAAAATATTATATCTTAGGAATAGAAACCCTTAGGTTAATAAACCCAATGGAATAATAAACCAAAAGGATTATTACTAAAAACCCAAGGGGTAAATATTATAAACCCAAGGTGTATAAACTTGAAGAGTAATATTATAAACCGTAAAATAAACATGGTTGACCATGGCTTACCATTGTTTATTTTCATATTGAGACAATCCTTGTCATAATGCAATGTAGGATGATGGTCGACCATGTTTGACCATTATTTATTGCCATATCGACACAATATTTGTCACACTGTGATGTTGGACCGTGGTTGACTAAGGTTTATTTTGATATTGATAGAGTCTTTGTCATCGTGCTACGTTGGACCATGGTTGACCATGACTGATTTCACAAAGCATGACACGGCATGGTTGACCATGATTGGCTAAGACTAACCATGGATGAAGAAGATTTACCTTCTATGACCATGATTGTCATAGTTAAAAAGGATTGATATTTGAAAGCAAAGGGAATAATAAACACAAAGAAATAATACTAAAAAGCCAATGGATTATAAACCCTAAGGAATAGCATTCAATTCAAGACAACAATATAAATCCAAGGTACATAAACCCTAATATAACTATTATAAATCCAAGGGAATAATAAACCAAAGAATTAATACTAAAAACTAAAGGGATTATAAACCCAAAGGAATAATATGAAACCCATGGGATAAATATTATAAAACCAAGGTATATAAACACTCAGATAAATATTATAAACCCTAAAATAAACATTGTTGACCATGGCTTACCATGGTTGATTTTCATTTGATACAATTGTTGTCACAATGCAATGTAGGATGATGGTCGACCATGTTTGACCATTATTGATTACCATATCGACACAATCATTGTCATAATGCAACGTTGGACCATGGTTGACCAAGGTTGATTTTCGTATTGACATAGTATTTGTCACCATGTTATGTTGGACCATGGTTGACCATGATTGATTTCACATAGCACAACAAGGCATGGTTGACTATTGTTAGCCAAGATTGACCATGGATGATGAATATTTACCTTCATTGACCATAGTTTACCATGATTAAGATTGATATTTTAAAGCAGAGGAAATAATAAACACAAGGCAATAATACTAGAACCCTAATGGATTATAAACCCTATGGAATAACATTCAACCAAAGACAACATTATAAACCCAAGGTAAAGAAACCCTAAGATAAATATTATAAACCCTTAAATGGACATGTTTGGCCATACTTGACCATGGTTGATTTTCATATTAAGACAATATTTGTCATAGTGTGACGTTGGACCATGTGTGACAATGTTTCAAGCCTTAGATTACTAGACTTACTAGATTGATTTTCTAAACCCAAAGGATTGAATTTTATAGACCTTTGGGTTAAGCATTAAAAACCCCAGGGTTTAGTATTAAAAACCATAGGGTTTATTAATTCCTTGTGTTTCAAATATTGATCCCAAGATACTAATAAACCCTAGAAAGAAATATTTTAAATGGATTGTATTAATAAACCTAAGCTATTAAATTATAAAACCAAGGAAACATTAATATTATAAACTAAAACCACTAATAAACCCAAGGGTTTAATATTATAAATCCAATGAATTAGTAAACCCAAAGGATTAATAAGATCTAGGAATTAATATTTTAAACTCAATGGATTAATAAGCCTAAGTGATTAAATTATAAACCCAATGTATTATTAACATTATAAACCAAAAGGAGTAATAAACCCAAGAATAAAATAAAATTAATCATTAACAATAACAATTAATTAAACTACTCTAAGAATATTATTAATAAGTCTATAGAAATATTAATGCTATTAAAGTTATACTAATATTAAT
>APFE031240723.1:6575-28336 GCA_000404065.3 Pinus taeda | reverse complement strand
AGTAGTGTTTCTCAATCTCAAAATTTAGTTTGAGCATTGAAAGCAACCAGAATATGAACAAGTAGCAATTACATAATCAAACGAAATTTTTGAGGAACTAGGTTAAGAAAAATTATTGTTATTCCTCCAAGTTGCATTTTATTCCTCATCTTCCAAACAACCACAACTTTCACCTCGCGTGGTGCAGCAAAGAGAATATGAACTCGTAGTTGTTGCATAAGAAACCCAAGTTTATGGCATACTTTTCATGAGAGGTGAGCATTAAATCATAGTTTAAATGCAGAGGTGAGTATTAAATTATAATTTAAAATTTTTAAGTATTATTATTTAGGTTAAGATTAATTATTATAGTTATATATGATAATTTAATTTTAAAAAATATTTTCAAAATCTAAACATGTAAATAGACATATTTGTAAAAAAATTAATATTACTATAAAATATACATACAATTTTGAAAATTATTTTTCCAAAAACATTTTGTCATTGTAAAATATCTTCACTTCATCATTACAATATATATATCTAAAAAAGATGGATGTTTTTATTCAATCTCAAACTAAATTTATATATGTAAATAAAACAAATTAATGGTATTGCTCAAACTCAAAACTCAGTTTGAACTTTGAAAGCAAAATATGTAAATGGTGAATACCTCTCCAATAAAACAAAATGGTAAGCTATAGAAAAGATCTTAAATTATATATATACACTCAAAGAATATAATAATTTTTTTACATAACACATAACAGCGCTGGCTTTATAATGGTGAGGAATTTCAGGTCGCTTTTCATAGGAGACAGATATAAGACCGAGCACATCATTACCTTGAATGTCCTTGTCCTCTCCGTTCTCTAGTAGAATCTGCATATACATTCAAAAGATTCGTAGAAAAAAAAATACAGTCGAAAAATATAAGAGTAGATCATGAATTCCTGTGATTAGCACGGCATCTGTACATATCAAGCAAGGTTCACAGGAGTACCTGAACAATAATCTGATGATCTCGCATAGTGCTTCCCAAAATCCAGTCTTTGAAGCCTGCGTGTTCTTTCTATTTGTCATCTAGAACACTTCCTATCTCGACAGGGTTATTGACACGATCCTTCATTTCCAAATATGCCTTCTGATAGAAATAATAAAATAAAACCAGAGCTGTATATACCAAATACAGGATGTGGAATAACTAAAAAGAAATAAGAAGTCTTAAGTATTCTTGACTTGCTCTGTTGCAACTCAATTGGAATTCACTATGTTATTTGTTAAGAAGTCTGAAGCCTTATTTAAATAAAATATATGCTATTAGGTTTAAATCTCTACGATATATTCAGTAAAGTATGTATTAGAATTGGGGACGTGGTTTCACCTCAAAAATATAACATTACCTCATAATCTAACCCAACCTGGTTATCAATTCCTTTGATTAAAAAGACCAAAAATAAAAAATTTACCTTTACACTCTTCCATTCTCTATTACACTCTTCCATTCTTTAGTAAAGGACATATTTTCATTTTTCTGAGGAGAGTTTGCCCAGAATTATGCCTCTCGTGATCTGTCTTGTATGGAGTAGTTATAGCCAAATGGAAGCCAAATCTTTGCAAAACATGAAGCTCGAAGAGAGCATAAAATTAAGTGAGGATCCTCCACCATCAAAAACATAACATGACAGTTTTCCTACGGGATAGTCTACCGCGAAAGACGCCAGTACTTTGTTTATGACAATGAGTGGAGGTTCTTTGATAGGATCAGCAGTGCATATAAATATATCAACAGGCTATAGATCACTCTCAAACCTTTCCAGTTACACGAAGTAACTTATGTTCATTTAATATACCCATGACAAATGTTTAAAAAACAGAGATGAAAATGTTTAGAAATATACCAAGAATATGAACAGGTAGCACACGACGTAACCTTTCTTCATTTAATATACCCATGACAATGTTTAAAGAATATAGACATGAAAATGTTTAAAAATATATCAAGAATATGAACGGTATTCCTCCACTTTCTAACACCCCTATATTTGAGAATGTAAATATACATTTGTTTCATCGCTTAGAAATTTGTATACATTTGAGAATGTAAATAGACATTTGTTTCATCGCCTAGAAATTTTTATTTATTTTTAATTTAATTTCTACTAATCGTGGTAGGTGGTGATAGGTGGTGATAAATAAGAGATACAATAAAATTTTAATTAATATTTGATAAAAAATATATTTTGAACAACGTTTAAACAATAAATCAGTTTCAGTTTAAACCATCTGATAAAAAAAAATTGGTTAGGAAAAGGTATTAAATTCCCCTCCAGTACAATATTAGTACAATATTTTGTCTTAACTTAATTAATTAGTATAGAAAGTTTATTTTACCCCTCTCATTGGAATGTCATCAACCCCGCCTCCCACTAAAAATTCAAAGTGATACACTAACCTTTTGGCTTTTAGAAGTCCTATTATACACTGTGGAAATTTGGTATAGAGTTTCATCATTCGCAAAACTTCAACACTCTGATTTTCGAGAATCAGAATCTTCCTTTCAATTTCATAACTTACTAGCACATATGTTCTGGTACATCGTTTTACCAATTCAAATGGTATTTGCTTACCAGGATAGATGAGAAGAGGTGATTTGAATGCAATTCATCTTATTATTAATACTAATTATGGTTTACAGTAGATTTTATGGTGTTTTAAACCATTTATACGAAATTTTACACTTGGAACACATTGTTTTCTTTGTCGATCAAAAGTATTAGATTCACACTTATATGATCATGTCTGATATTTGAAGTTTCCTATCACGCTTCACTTTGTATCTTAGCCATCTCTTTTTCTGAATAGTTTATAATATGTATCTTGTAAATTTGTTAGAAAACCTGCACAGATGAATCTAGCTAGTAAAGGTTGCACAATCAGCTTTGGAGAGCAAAAACACTAAAAAGAATCGAAAGAACAAAAAGAACTATTGATTTAGAAAATAGGTCACAATGCTCATGATATAGCATCACTCGGTGAAGATCCCAAGGTAATGTGTCATAGTGGTGATCAATGAGAGGACTCGACACCTACAGCAAGTTCCAAAGAGTACTAGCGAGTTGAGGAGTGAAAGAAGGAGCAAATCAAGGAGTAAATGAAGGAGTAAATCAAGGAGTAAATCATGCAGAAAGGATCTTGCATGTAGTCCCATGCATGTATGGACAGTGAAAGGCACCAATTTGGGGAAGATTCCAGTGTTGAGTCCTTGCATGTCAGTGAATGCTCTAAGTAAGTGTGTGCATGTGCCAGTAATGAAGGTCTTAGGTGTGTAGTACCTCCAACACCCCTCTTGAACACCACTATGGGGAAGAATAGAAAATGGGCCCTAGCAACTAAGGCCAAAGGTCACCCAAAATACAGTGCAATTTGTACTAAAATTTAGGAAAGAGGGAAAACCTCGTGGAAAAACCCCCCCTCTCAAAATACAATGTAATCAAAAGAAAAGGGGAAGAAAAGACAGTTGCTAAGGAACTATGCCCTTCACTCCAAAATGATTGCGCAGAGAGTGAAACTTCTTCTCAGTGAATGTCTTGGTGAACATGTCTACTGTCTATTCTACTGAACGACAAAACTGCAAATCAATGAACCGATCATGTACTAAGTCTTTGATGTAGTGCATATGGATCTCTATGTGCTTCATCCGTTGCTGCTGTACTAGATCCTTGCAAAATTTGAGAGTGCTCTCGTTGTCACACCACATGATAGTGGGCTAATGGAACTCGACACCCAACTTAGTGAGGAAGTGCTGTAACCACAGAGCCTGAATGGTGATGTTGACTACTCCTCTATGCTCACCCTCAACTGAAGAGAGAGCAATAACAACCTGCTTCTTTCTCGACCAACAGATAAGGTGAGACCCTAGACTGAGTGAATATCCGGAGGTGGACTTGTGATCAATGGTGTCGCCTACCCAATCATAATCTGTGAAACCAAGGAGATTCAATGCAGTACCTGCTGCATAGTGAATCCCGAAGGTGATGGTGCCCTGCACATATCAGAGGATGCACTTGGCAAATTTCCAACATAGCTCATGCGGCTTGTGCATGTATCTGGAAATTGCCCCTAATGCATATGAGAGATCTAGTCTAGAGTGGGTGAGGTACAGTAAGCTCCCCACTAGCTGTCGTAGAGAGTACTATCAACTAATGGAATGTCACCTCCATCCTTAAGTCGAACCCCAAACAGAAAAGGAGTCAGTGTTGGCTTGCAGTCAATCATGTGAAATCTCTCGAGGAGATCCAGTGCATACTTAACCTAAGAGAGTTTGATGGCTATGGCATCCTAGCTTATCTCAAGAACAAGAAAGAAGTGTAATGGACCCATGTCCGTCATCGAGAACCTATCATGCAAGGTCCTCTTGACTCCAGTAATGGGCGAAGTCAAGATGTCGATGATCAGGAGACCATCCACATACAAAACTAAGATAAGAAGAGAGTCATGTGTCCCAAGGATGCAAACATTTGGATCAAACTTACATCTTTCAAAGATTTGTGATAAGATAAAAGAATCCATCTTCGCATACCAAGCTCTCGGGGCCTCTTAAGGCCGTAGAGAGACTTCTCCAGTCTACAAACCAAAGATGAATCCTGAATGAAACCATGTGGTTGCTCCATGTAGATCTCCTTATATAGGTCTCCGTGAAGAAAGGCATTCTTCACATCCATCTGATGTAATTCCCACCCCTAGGTAGCCGCAATGGCAAGTGCAAGGCGTATGGAATCCATATTTGCTACTGGAGCAAAGGTGTCATCATAATCAATGCCATGCACTTGTTGGAAGCCTTTGGCTACTAGCTTGGCTTTATGTCTAGTGATTTTCCCATCTGCAACAATCTTGGTCCTGTAGACCCATTTGCATTAGACAAGTTTCCTTCCTGAAAGAAGGGGGGCCAGATCCCAAGTCTGGTTCTTGAGGAGGGAGTTGTACTCCTTCTCCATGGTTGAATCCAAAAAGTGATGCCCAACAGCCTCAACATAAGACTACGGATTAGAAGACTGAACCAAATGACAATACCGGGATGGCGTTGGTTCAGTGGCAGTGAGGGCAAGAGGAGGCCCAATAAAGTCTCAGCTAGTCCTCCATGGAACAGAATTATCCCCCACAAGACCATTTCTAGTAGTTGGGTGGTCTTGTGCATATATCTCACTTAAGCTCCTTTTTCTCTGATTTATGACAAGTGAAGTTGATTCACTACTAGAAGCCCAATCTCGCCTTCGATGTGGATCATCTTATGCATGCACTGGATTTGTATCTGAAGATTCTGTCTTTGCATCTACATGCTCTACCTAAGCATCTGCATGCTTTGTATCTACGTCTAGGTGTACTGAGTCATCCTCCCAGTCATGAGTTAGATAAAAGGTGTTTTCTTGCAACAACTGAGGTGCATGCAAGAGATTTTCCTCAAATTGGACACTTCGCTCAATGATGAGCTTGTCCGTAGATGAAATGAGGAGTTGGTTTCCCTTCACACCATCAGGGTATCCAACGAAGATACACTCAATGCTCTGTGGATCAAGAGATTTCCTCTTTTCAGAGGGGATCTTGACCCATGCTCGGGAGTGGAAAACATAGAAGTGGGTGAGCTCCATTTTAGTGTTGCTCCAAGCCTTAAAGGGATTCTAATCCTTCACAGATCTACGAGGAGATGTGTTCTGGGTGTAGTTAGCATAATTAAGTGCTTCAGCCCATACCTTATGAGGTAGTGACTTAACATGCAGCATGCAGGAAGCCATCTCTTTGAAAGATCAATTCCTTCTCTCAGTAACTCCGTTCTGCCGCGGAGTGTATGGAACTATGTGCTGCAACTATATGCTGGACTCAAGGAAAAGGTTCTAAAGTGTTGTGTTAACATATTCCCCCCATTGTCTATACGGAGGGCTTTGATATTTCTCTCTAACTCTGTCTCAACTAGTGCTTTAAAATCTTCAAAGTGTGCAAAGACTTTAGATTTGGCCCTAAGAAAATACACATAAGTATACAGTGAGAAATCATCAATAAATGTAAGCACATACCTTGCCTTGTTGATGGAAGGATGAGGAAAAGGCCCCATGAGATCACTATGGATCAGATCTAAAGGAGAGGATGTTCTGTGAGTCTTGCGAGTGTCAAACATTTCTCTAGGATGTTTGCTAAGGACACACCCTTCACAAACTCCTTTGGAGAAACTGATATTTGGCAAGCCTTCCACCATCTCATGCTTGCTTAACTGCTGCATCTAAATATAATTTAAGTGACCAAACCTCTCGTGCCAAAGCCTACTACTATCATCAGCAAGTGTAAGCAATAAGGAGGATTTAGATTCAATAAATTCAGAAAATGTATACAGTCTAGCTCCATTGTTTACCTCATCATTTGCAATTTTGGAGCTGCTATGTAGGTCATATATGTTCATTACATCTAGAGTGAATTCCACTCTCTTTTTGGTGCCAGAATGAGTGATCTGATAAACTAAAAGCAGCTTTACCGAAAGTTTTGGAACATGAACCACATCTTCAAACCTTCCGTGTAAAAGTTGCAGTCTAACTTTTCCGGTGACCTCAATAGGTGAGTCATCTCCCATGAGGATGGGATGACCTTTGCATGCATCCAAAGAGGAATAGACTTCCTTTGCAGCGTCGATATGATGTGATGCACTAGAATCTATAATCCATGCATCAAGGGAAGAGTTAATTGCAACTAAAGAATGAAAATTGTTACCATTCCCGTGTGGTAGATCCTCGGTTTTATTCTTGGCGCCCTGAGGGATGTGGTCCCCAAGGTTGTGCTTCTGAAGGATTTCTGACATTTGGTCAATTCGTTTCTTCATTCAAGAGGATTCCAAATGGAATCCTCGGTGACTGTAGGTGCATTTGTCTCCTTTCTTCCCTTTCTCATTTCTGGAGCTGGAGAAGTCATTGAAGGGCTTGGTGTACCCTTCCTTCTTTGGATGGGAATGCACCTTTCCCCTGTCTTTTTGCTGCTGATTTTTTTGATTTAAATCGAATCTGTGATTTTTATTCTCGCTTCCATCATGCATAGCAATTGCATGTGCTTTTGGAGGTTTGACTTTCCCCATGCCAATGAGTTTATCTTGCTCAAAAGTGACGGATTCTATGAACTCTTTAAGAGAAGGCTTAGTGTAGGATTTACTTGTTGTGAGCCTTACTGAATGAAATGTAGACATAAAGACAGAGTATTCTGGTTCGAGCTTTGACATAGTAGAGAGAACTTGGCAACTCTCCTTCTTGGATTTGTCAATTCCACAACCCTTGAGTTGCAAAAATAGATCATTATATTTGGTGAAGAAGTCTTGAATTCTATCATAGTTCTGTGGATCCAATGAGAGTAGCTCCACTTCGAATAGATGTCCTTTTATCTTATCATGTTTCTCGTATAGTTGTTCAACATTTTTCCAAATCTCACTCGGAGTGCTGTAGGCAGATAGATGAAATTACAACTCTTGGGAGATGCACATGCATATGGATCCATGGGCCTCATTCATCCGGTTGAGGTACTTGGATTTCTCTATGGCTGAAGTGGGTTCCACTTCTACAGCCATGGTAATCCTGTACAACCCTTTCTGACGAAGGTATCGAGCCATTTGGTCCTTCCATTCATGATAGTTGTACGGTGTTAGGATTGACGCTTTGAGAAAATCCATTTTTCTGTTGATCTTCGATCTCCAAGCTGTAATACGTGCAAAATAAAATATTGGTGTGCATTTTATCTAGCAACGTGTGGGCTCTGATACCATGTAGAGGTTTTACGTTACACCAAAACTCGTAGGTTTTGATAAACGTTCCAAACCAGTAATTAGGATCCCCAGGGTGGAAATTATGAATCAGATCTAAAGGAGAGGATGTTCTGTGAGTCTTGCAAGTGTCAAACATTTCTCTATGATGTTTGCTAAGGACACACCCTTCACAAACTCCTTTGGAGAAACTCATATTTGGCAAGCCTTCCACCATCTCATGCTTGCTTAGCTACTGCATCTAAATATAATTTAAGTGACCAAACCTCTCGTGCCAAAGCCTACTACTATCATCAGCAAGTGTAAGCAATAAGGAGGATTTAGATTCAATAAATTCAAAAAATGTATACAGTCTAGCTCCATTGTTTACCTCATCATTTGCAATTTTGGAGCTGCTATGTAGGTCATATATGTTCATTACATCTAGAGTGAATTCCACTGTCTTTTTGGTGCAAGAATGAGTGATCTGATAAACTAAAAGCAGCTTTACCGAAAGTTTTGGAACATGAACCACATCTTCAAACCTTCGGTGTAAAAGTTGCTTTCTAACTTTTCCGGTGACCTCAATAGGTGAGTCATCTCCCATGAGGATGGGATGACCTTTGCATGCATCCAAAGAGGAATAGACTTCCTTTGCAGCGTCGATATGATGTGATGCACTAGAATCTATAATCCATGCGTCAAGGGAAGAGTTAATTGCAACTAAAGAATGAAAATTGTTACCATTCCCGTGCGGCAGATCCTCGGTTTTATTCTTGGCGCCCTGAGGGATGTGGTCCCCAAGGTTGTGCTTCTGAAGGATTTCTGACATTTGGTCAATTCGTTTCTTCATTCAAGAGGATTCCAAATGGAATCCTCGGTGACTGTAGGTGCATTTGTCTCCTTTATTCCCTTTCTCATTTCTGGAGCTGGAGAAGTCATTGAAGGGCTTGGTGTACCCTTCCTTCTTTGGATGGCAATGCACCTTTCCCTTGTCTTTTTGCTGCTGATTTTTCTGATTTAAATCGAATCTGTGATTTTTATTCTCGCTTCCATCATGCACAGCAATTGCATGTGCTTTTGGAGGTTTGACTTTCCCCATGCCAATGAGTTTATCTTGCTCAAAAGTGAGGGATTCCATGAACTCTTTAAGAGAAGGCTTAGTGTAGGATTTACTTGTTGTGAGCCTTACTGAATGAAATGTAGACACAAAGACAGAGTATTCTGGTTCGAGCTTTGACATAGTAGAGAGAACTTGGCAACTCTCCTTCTTGGATTTGTCAATTCCACAACCCTTGAGTTGCAACAATAGATCATTATATTTGGTGAAGAAGTCTTGAATTCTATCATAGTTCTATGGATCCAATGAGAGTAGCTCCACTTCGAATAGATGTCCTTTCATCTTATCATGTTTCTCGTAGAGTTGTTCAACATTTTTCCAAATCTCACTCGGAGTGTTGCAGGCAGATAGATGAAATTACAACTCTTGGGAGATGCACATGCATATGGATCCGTGGGCCTCATTCATCCAGTTGAGGTACTTGGATTTCTCTATGGCTGAAGTGGGTTCCACTTCTACAGCCATGGTAATCCTGTACAACCCTTTTTGACGAAGGTATCGAGCCATTTGGTCCTTCCATTCATGATAGTTGTACGGTGTTAGGATTGACGCTTTGAGAAAAACCATTTTTCTGTTGATCTTCGATCTCCAAGCTGTAATATGTGCAAAATAAAATATTGGTGTGCATTTTATCTAGCAACGTGTGGGCTCTGATACCATGTAGAGGTTTTACGTTACACCAAAACTCGTAGGTTTTGATAAACGTTCCAAACCAGTAATTAGGATCCCCAGGGTGGAAATTATGGATTCCATAGAAGTGCAGTGATTCTTCCAACAGCCCCCCTCAAATGCAACTCGGGGATATTGAACGTGATGTGTTACAAAACTTGCACACATGAATCTAGCTAGTAAAGGTGGAACACACAGCTTTGCAGAGCAAAAACACTAAAAGAAATCGAAAGAACAAAAAGAATTATTGATTTAGAAAATACATTACAACGCTAATGATATAGCATCACTTGATGAAGATCCCAAGGTACTGCGCCATAGTGGTGATCAATGAGAGGACTAGACACCTATAGCAAATTCCAAGAGAACTAGCGAGTTCTAGAGTGAAAGGAGGAGCAAATGAGTGAGTAAGTCGCATGCATGTATGGACAATGAAAGATGCCAATCTGGTGAAGATTCCAATATTGAAGCATTGCATGTCAGTGAATGCTCTAACTAAGTGTCTGCATGTGCTAGTAACGAAAGTCTTGGGTGTGTAATACCTCTAACATATCGGAGCCTCCAAAATGTTTACCAATACAATAGGAGTGTTATTGGTTTCACTATTACGGATAAATTTCTACAAAGTTTCAACCATGAAAAAGAATAAAATTCAAGTTGATGTTAGATTGATTTTGAGAGCTCGTATAGCAATCAAATACAACATTTTTACATCATATATTAGGTGTCTGGGACACAATATTAACACAATATTAACACCTGTAACCTATAACTAGAGCAAAGGAAATCAAGCATATTTTTTTCAAGATTTCTCTCGTTGAAAAGACCACATCGCTCGTTTCTCTTAGCAGGTGGGAATCTGTGACTCATACTCATATCTCCTAGAAGAACCAAATTCATGACTGAATAAGTGAATATTCGAATTCATCGACCAATCAGAAAGCTAGGGGCTCATGCGAATATTTTCCGTTATGTGACATATTCACAAAATTCAAAGGCAAATCCTTTCTTTTTATCATGTTCATTGAATCCGTGTGGTAAATATCATTTGCATTTCATATCACAGAACTTTCTGAGGGGGATGCTTTCTTTGAATCGCACCATGCTTTTTGCATTACGGAGCTCGAGACTTCGTTTTCACTATTGAAAGACGGCCACTGTCGTCAAAAGGTTACTCGATGAGGTCACAAGTTTACTGAACATAATAAAGTGTGATCTTTGATCGCCATTATTGAAATGTCGCAGCGATCAAGTATATGATAGCAATTATTGAAATCTCGTAACGATAAAGTATTTGATAGCAATTATTGAAATGTGGTACTGATATAGTAGTTTGGGAAATTGAAGCGTGAGCTTGTATAAATGAAGGGATCCTTATTTTCCTTATTTAGAATCGCGCATTTTAAAATATTTTATTTTCCTTATTTAGAATTGCGCATTTTAAAATATTTTAGTATGTCACGGACAGTAACGAGACCAAACAATCAATTTATCCATATTTTCGGTGCACACATACCTGTAGTATGTAAAACTGCAATGCCAACGGCGCCATGGTTCAAAACAGTGTATTTACACACAAAATGCACCCCCGTTTATAATAGTGAGCGCATTGTCGGCAAGACCAGCCATTTCAGTGGGTTTTGGATAGTAATTTTACAAAATTCAGTGTTATCTTCCCCGTTTTGTTTCGTCGGAACAGAAAAAGCTTGAAGAGACCTTGACAAGACACAAAGTGCTAACCCGAACAAAAAGTATCTGTAATCGCTGTTATAACCTATGTGTATCTAGTCACGGGTGTATGAGGGATTATAAATTTTGATGCAATTGATAGAATGCGATGCCAATGCCATATCACTTTTATATTGAGTTTAACCTTTTTTTAAAGTATACAATGTTTTTTAAACATGTTGGACAATATATTATAATTTAGTTGTTAAATCAGTAGTACAATTATGGTTAGGTTTATTCATTTTTATTATTTAAAGAAAAACCAAGCCATCACTAATTATTTTATTAGTGGTCATAAATGACAGGTTTCCATTCTGGCTAAAAATATAGAAATCTTAAAAAAATAATTTATACTGAGCAAAAACAATTTTAAGAGATATTCTAAACTCAATTAAAACTACATAATGTTAATATAATATAATGATAAATAACAAACAATTAACTAATTATAAATTCCAACGATGGATAGCAGCTCCAACTGTTTGTCGAATTTGGCATTATTTGCAGGTTCAATGGGCTATGGCCTTGTACAGAATATCTCTACAAATGGGTTCACTCCAATTGGACCGACAATTGCAAGGTTCTTTTCTGTTCTAAAGGTTTCTTCATTGTTGTTTTTATTGACAGTGAGGATTATCAAAAAGCATTAACTGGGGGCCTTGGTTCTGGGACTCGGCGGGTCTCTTCTTAACCCCCTGGTTCCCAGATTTTGATCCTTCTACAACTGTTATTACCAAGCTCCCCATCTGGGTCACACTTCCCAACCTCTCGGTTCATCTAGGGCACTTTGCTGTGTTTGAGGGAATTGGTAACTCTCTAGGCCGCCATCTAGCTACATATACTTCTAGAGGAGAAAAGGGCATCTACACCTTCGCCAGAATAGGCGCAGAAATAGACATGAGCAAAGGATTACCAGATCAGATCATTCTCAAAATTGGAGACTTCCACTCGAATCAGACCCTGGACTATGAGAACACGACATTCCGCTGTAGAAACTGTCGTCTCACGGGGCACCTTCATAGATCGTGTCCAGCAATTCCTGCCCAAAAGAATTCCTGCCCAAAAGAAGAAGGCGGCTCCCAAACCGAAATCCAAAAGTTGGAAGCCTTGTGATCCGGCCCCCATGGATGACTCTAGCTCCACTTCAGATGAAGAGGAAGTAAATGAGGACGAGATGGATGCTTCGCTTGCACAGGACCCGCCCCATTCTCGTCCTGTGGAGTTTCTCGCTCCTCCACTCTCTCAGAAGCAATCTCTTGAGACCTCTCCTTAGGACTCAGATAAGGAGGTCTCCCCAACGACCCAGCTCAGTGTGCAAATCTTTCCATCCAAGCCGGATAAGCTTGGATGGGTCAAAGTTGGTAAGAAGAAAGGTAAAAAGGGCCGAACTGTGGATAACCCTCAAGCTGGGTAGAATCCCTTGTTGTGCTCTGGCCTCCTTGCTAGTCTGTCTGCTTCTTGTTTAAGCACTGCTCTTTTCTTGTCTTCTCCTTGAAGCCGAGGTGGATAGTGTATCCTTGCCGGCTGCCCTTTTTCTGAGGAGCTCTGTAGGAAGTCCTTTGGTCAAGATGTCTTGTTCTCTGCTAAGCTAAGAGCTTTAGTCTGCTCCTTTTGTACAATATTTTTTGTTTCTTAATACAAATGCTTACTTACAAAAAAAACTAATTATAAATTATAATTTAATAGTAGATTTAAAAACTAATTTTGTGATAAATAACAACCGAATTAACTGATTATAATTTACAAATTGATTGCAGATTTAAAACCTGAGTTTGTGTTAAATAACAACCAATTAACTAATTATAAATTATAATTTTATTGCAAATTTTGAAAAGTAATTTTAAAATATTTTATTCATAAGAGTTATTTAAATTATAACTCAAACAAAAGAAACGTAAGAAAAATCATTTAAAACACTTTCCATAAGAAAATTTAAAATCTATTTTTAAAATATTTTTTCAAAAAATTATAAACTCTATTACCCAAATAAAATAAATCTAAAATCGTACCATATAAACTATATAACCCAAAGTAAAAGAAATCTAAAATCATACCATATATCCTCGAGGTATAATAAATTCATTTCGGATATGTTTTTTTGGCCGAGTGAGACCCCTCTTACCTTTCAGTTGGCTGATTAACCAAGTACTCATTTAAAATAGTCTTTTGATTGAATCTCTCTCAGCCAAGTGAGTCCCCCTGCCACCCTTCACTTGACCGAATAACCAATAAGTGCACTTGCAGTAAGGGCGTTGAACTGTTTATTTTAACACTTTGGTGGAAAAAGGAGAGAAAGTCAGCTTATTTTGGAAATTTGGTGGATGAAGGAGGTACGCTTGATTTGCTACAACATATAAATACAAAAGTAAACCACGCATAGACTTACATGTATTATATATTTGATTTACATCTTTTAAAATTTTAATGTTTGAATTGCTTTAGAAAAACACATAAATAAGAAAATAAAGTCTTCAAGAAGTATATAAAAAAATTAAAAAACTGAGGATTTTGTTTTCTAATAATAGACATTGACATGATCTTAGTTTTTATGTAAATATTGTGACAAATTTTCTCAATAATGGGATTAAGATTATACATTTACATTTATGTACATGAAAAGTGGAAACAATAATATCTAACAACCCTACTTAATTAAGACTATTAGTAATTAAAATGCTAACCTTTTTACAATGTTTTTATAGGTTCACAATAATAAGATGATTGCCAAATAGGTTAAGGCTGAGCTACTTTTAGAAAAATTGATTTTTTTTATGAAATTTAAATATATTTTTTGTTAATGGCTTTGTGAATATGTTATCGAATTGGTCGTTTTTTTTCTAAGTCAATTTTTTTCTATTAAATCGTCAAAAGAGTACCTCGTCATAAGTTTGTAATAAAAATGTCCCCCACCTCATTTCTACTGAACCTCTTGGCGAGGAGATAGAAGAAAAAACAAAAAGATAACATTCGGAGAAAACTATAGAATTTCATACAAGCTTCCTATAAAAGCCAAAAGAGTCCCAACACCCAAAAAACTCCAATCTCTGTAGCTAGTCAACAATATTACCTGGACTAGTGGTGTTCCTATCATTCCCATGTGACTGAGGCTCGTCACTACCTCCATATGCGTCAACCTCCCCTCTAGCTCATCCTATCAATCATGGATTCTCTTTTGACAACAACGAAAGGAGGTCAGTGTATCTAGCATGTGCCACTCGTTTTGTTGCAAATAATTCATGAAGGAAATCAATTCATTCCGTTCATCATGGCGAGCATGAACAAACTATTCCATTCTCAAAGTAATTTGTTGTAACTGTGCCTTGAACAAGTTAAAAGGAGAGGGGATGTCAACTTGACTTGATGATTGAGCCAACTACTAGTCAACCTCCTCCCCTATATCCCTCTGATCCAAGGGGTGGCACGCTTCTTCTCCTTTCAAACCATATCCTATGCATGCATGCCCTCTTTATCATAGTGTTACACCCCCAACTATGTCTTCGTGCCAAACTAACAAGGACTCTCACCACACCTACTATGAGCTGAGATTCACTTCAAGTCGCCACCCCGAGTATTGGTGCGACTGAGATGTCATTTGACCATATGCCACTTCATAGCCAAGCACACCCCCATCATGGACACCAGAAGAGTTAGGAGCTTATGGGACCCAACCATTTGTAGTCCCAATCCAATAATGCAAACACGAACAACACACATATTCCCCAGTGGTTTCCACAACTCAAGTTTGCAACCCAATTGTATATAACATTGGTCACAGGAAACATAAAACACCGAGCATGCTGGAGAGCTACAAAGGGGTTGAATCTTTGAAGGATGAATGGAGCACAAAACGAATCACTAAATTTTTACAAAGAAACCCACCCACTATTAGCTGTGAGCACAAAAAACATAGACATGCCAATGGTTGGGCCATATCTCAACAATGTAATCCAAACACTAAGATAATTTAAAGCCT
Source organism: Pinus taeda (assembly GCA_000404065.3). Taxonomy (NCBI): domain Eukaryota; kingdom Viridiplantae; phylum Streptophyta; class Pinopsida; order Pinales; family Pinaceae; genus Pinus; species Pinus taeda. Next base: position 13,096 of record APFE031240723.1, on the reverse strand, counting down.
AGCGAAGAAAACTTACCAGTGAGGAATTGAAGTGGAATTGACAAGGAATCACATGAGAGATATACCCTTCTACAGTAGTCACTTCTCACCCAATATTTCCTGAGTTCCACCTAGATACCGAAATGCAACTCAACCCATGGCCCCTAATGAAGCACTCTGATACCACCATATTTGCTTCTATATTAAACTTCTGCCACCCAACTTGTAAAATAACGAACATTGAACCAAAATCGGGGAATGGCTTGGCCAGTGAGCCACACTTCGCACGTGGAGAAATTGTTCCCCCTACAGACTTCACCCTCATAAACCATTGTGTGCAAATGATCTCCATGCCCAAAGAAACACTAATTATACTCTAGAGAAATTTCAAAACCTTCATTCGATGGAAGCCATTAAACGTGTCCTCGCCATGCAAACTTGTCATTAATGTTGTGTGGTATTAGATTTATCACCCATGTCTTAAGCCACTCAGTGATCATTTGCCACCCTAATTGCGGTAGCAAATTAGTCTTTTGATTTATAATATTCCAATTAGATTTCTCCATTTTTACAAGCTCTCTAATGAAGTGATATCTTATATAGACATGCTAAATTTTCTAATGAAAGATATGGTTATTTGATGGAGCTATTACTAAGTTGTCGTAATGATACACTAGAGTTGGCCCCTCTTACTTTTATTGAAGATCACCCAATACTCTACATAATAAAACTAGTTGAAATGTTGCTGTTGAGTTGCTACTACATAGTTATCTTTGCTTGATGAGATTCTCACAATGGGTTGCTTCTTTGCTTCTCATCAAATCCCACAATAACCAAGATGGAAACCATATTTCGAGGTTATCTTCCCATCATCCATGCTATTTGCAAATAACTATCACCATTATCCAACCAAGAAATCATTAGTAGTGTGAGAATATATATTTATAAATTATTTTGATAACTTTCTATTCAGAATATGTTTTATACTACATGAACTTGAAAATCAGACCATTTTCATACATAACATCTAGCCTAATGCTAACTACATACATAAGTTTGCCAATCAATAACTTGAATAGAGTTGAATATACAATGGATCAATGTATTCTTTGCTAATCTTTGTTTCTATTGCAATTGAAGTCAATGCTATTTATGATTCGTCATCTTTAACCTCTTCACCACATCCATGGAATACAGAAAACATAAAAATAATAAAATAATAAAATAATAAAAAATAAAATAAAATAAAAACAAAAAATTGATTGAATGTCTTCAATATCAAGAAAATGTCTTATTAACCCTAAATCAATCATTTCAAATTCTTTCTTTATAGTTTATTTAAATGTTCCTATTGATATATTTTATGTAATGATTGTGTCATTAGCAAATCCACTATGGATGAGATATCAATCAATCCTACTATATCAATCTGTAAGTTATCGTATAAGTCCAATAAGATATTGCTTCAAAATATACACTTTATCTTTGTATCCATTTATCACAAATAATGGTTGTTGTTCAATATAAGCTTGTTATAAAAAAAATGTCATTAATATTGCCAACTTTACATGCATCCAGTTAAATTTCCACATGTTTTGATCTATCATGGATATGATAGCTCTAGTGATATATAACCATGAATTTCTTGTAAATTTGCACCTCCAGAGATTTGATCCCTCTTGGCGCTTGATAGATCAGGAGTTACAATCCTGCTTGGTTTCAATCATGTGTAGCCAAGGAAAATCTATTGAAGATATGATTAATTTTATTAATAATATGTAAATACGTCTAATATTAATATAATAATTTTAAATATGTTAAATATGTTTCATATTAATCTCATCATTTTAATTTTAAATTCATTTTGTTGAGATGATAAATATTGTTAACAAATTTAATGATGAATATGATGGAATAAAATTTTTCAATGCAAAGTGACAATGTAATAGTGTTGAATGATAGAAAATGTGAATAATAAGGTCAATTACAAATAGTTTTCATTGTGATCAATCTCAAACTATTTTCTTCTACTATTCTTATTGTCACCCTTGTTATATCGATTATTTGAAAATGAGATTTGAAATCATAAACCATTTAAATATTTAGCTCGATTTGTTGTAGTAAACATCATAACCTCTCTCGCTTCCTCTCCAATATTAATAAGCTAAATTAATACAACAAAAAAAATCAATGTATAGTGCAAATAATTTTTTGTTTTTACATTGTTAATTCAATCACTTTAAAGTTAGTGTACCATCATATGTACAATTAAGTGAAATCATAAATCAACGTCTACACTAAAATTAACACATCTAATGAAAGAAATCAAATATTATTAGAAAAAAAATTCTACGCTGAAATCAATGCATCAAATGCAAGAAATCAAATAGGATTAGAAATCAACATCTACGATTAAATCATTACATCTACACTTAAATCAATACATTTAGTGTAGTGAAGAAAATATGATTAGAAACCAACATCTACACTGAAATTAACGCATTTTGTGCAAGCAATCAAATAGGATTAGAAATCACCACCTACATTGAAATCAATGCATTTAATGCAAGAAATCAAATAGGATTAGAAAGCATTTACATTGAAATCAGTGCATCTAGTGAAAGCAATCAAATATAATTTGAAATCAACATCTATAATGAAATCAATGCAAAATAATAATTGTAGGAATGGACATAAAGAAGTGGCATGAATGACCATACATGTGGTTTCCATTATGTACAGATTGTAAACCATAAATTATTTATAGCTTAATATGTTTATTTATCAAGTAATAGATTAGAGGAAATGATAAAGAATACCTTTTACTTTATTGTTATCTTGCAGAATTTTCTATGCAATTAGATTTGGTTAAGAGGAAAAAAACTAACCATTTAATATCTTTACTATTCATCAAAGCATCAATACTATTGTAACCATTTAATTTCTAAATTATATATCGAGTATCTCTTCAGATGCATTTTTTAACTTTTTGTACACTTTTTTGTCCTAAATTAATTGGCACAAAAAGTCTATTTTGTAGCTCTCACCATCTTTCATTGGAATGTCATAAACCCCCCTTCCCCCAACTAAAACATAAAAGCGATGCACTAACTTTTTGACTTTTAAATGTTCTATTATTGAGGAGAGACACTCATTCTAAAGGAAAGTATGAGGTGATGTGTAAGTTCGTCCTTGTGTCCCCTTTTAAAATAAAAATAGAAATAAAATTAAAAATTATGTTCTAAATAGAGAATAATCTAGGCTATATAAAAAAATGATAGAAGTAAAGAAATTGTGAGTAAGATATTTAAATCTTATATTTTTTCATAAATATTTCAACAGAGATTTAAATAAACTATTTGAGATCTATGTTAACTAATTTATGTCAATATCAACTTAATATATATATATATATATATAATATATATATATATAAAATAGCAAAAATAAAAGTGCTAAAATAGAACATTTTAATGTTGTATATATAGCTTGAGTGGGCCTAATGGTTAAGAGGATGTGTTTCCTCCTAAGAGGTCACAGGTTCAAAACCAGAGGGGGGTAGAGTATGTATGCTTTCGTAAACTTAGTAGTCAAATCACTACGCGGAGGTCGATCCCTTTCCAACAAACAAAGGGGTCTCATACACCAAGGGTGTAACGTCCTGTAGTTCTAGGCGCACGGGTGGACAGTGCGTGCGCGCGGGTAGGCTGAACGAACAACGTTCGGTTGAGCTGAATGACTACGGTTGGATGATATGCGAGCTCTCTCTTGAGTGTGTGATGTATTATGTGGATGATAGAAGAGTGGGGGAGCTTGTTTATACACATGGGAGCATGTGTTAAGGTGTATGAAGGCTGACCTATGATTGTGAGTGTTACACAGTAATTTGTCACCGTTTGTCACCGTCCCTATTACCCCTCTCCTACGCCTTGGAGGACTCATTCCGGGACTTGTGAGAAGTGACAAGACTTGAAACCACTTGCATCATTCACCTCTGAACATGAGCTTCATATGCCCTTAAGACATCTCCTGCCCTTTGCCCTTAAAAACAACCCTTTTGCATTAGCGCTGGCCCATTGTGTTCTACCCGCGCCAATGGGGAAAATCCTATAAAAGGGGTGCGCCATTAGCGCTCTGTCCCAAAGTCGCAATCGCGGAAACCTTTTTGGGAAAATTTTTTAACCAATCTATCTCTGAAAGTTCTATCCAACTTATTCACCAACTGCATCCAAGTTAAGTGAAGATGGTTTGGCTTCAAAACTCCTTGAATGGAAATTAGTTTGCCACCATTCCATAGAAGTTTCCAAGTGATGAGGCCAAATCCATTATTGTTGTGATTGAGCTTATCTTCTCCTTTTCATCTATAAAAGCTTGTCTCCATGCCTTGAGCAAGCTAGTTCTAGTGGTAATAGTAATTATACTCATGTTGAAAGGAAGATATCAAGAGATTGGAGTTGCAAGAGCCTTCTTTGTGTCCATAAGGCTTAACCCAAGTAAGGAGATCTTGTCACCAAAGAGAGAGAGGCATGTCCTTCACCACTTCAAGCTTTGTAAGACTTGTGTAGCTGAGCACGCAGTCAAAGGAGGACTTGACGTCAGGACGCTAGTTGTATTCTCCTTTGTTGATTATTAATAATAGATGACTATCATTATGGTTCCATTCTCATTGTTGTAATGATTAATGTTGAATTATGTCCTTCCTTACTGACGTATAATTGCATTTATTAGATTTCACGCTTGTGTTTGTGTTGTTCTCTTTGTGTGCAGGTGTCCATTCATGAGGATAGTGGAGGATTGTGACCGGCCAAGGCAAAGGAGCGTGGGAGATGTCTCTTCTACGAACAAAAGCGTTGGAATCCAAGAAGGTCTTCATCATCTACCTTTTATTTGGAATTAGGAACTTGCATGGTAGCATTGTTTGATTGCTGCTAGACCCGTTCTGGGCTAGTAGGGATCGCCTCTATCGGTAGAGGGAATTTACCTCTCCAATAGTGTGTGCACGCGGGTAGGCTGAACGAACAACATTCGATTGAGCTGAACGACTGTGGTTGGATGATATGTGAGCTCTCTCTTGATTGTGTGATGTATTATGTGCATGATAGAAGGGTGGGGGAGCTTGTTTATACAGATGGGAGCATGTGTTAAGGTGTATGAAGGCTGACCTATGATTGTGAGGAGCCGACATGAGTTTTGGATGAGATTGCAATGGATTATCGGTGTTGGGCGAGTCGGCTGGGCAGCCAGACTAGGCTCCACGTTTGGTATATATGCAAGTGCATGAATGGCATTTGGAGCATCATCCATCACTCAACAATCTTTGCTTTAAGGAGTTAAGGCGCAATTCTAGTGTGCAGTTCTAAGGAGGAAGGCGCAGGTTATAGATACGCCCATTTTTGGGTAGGTGTCCACGGTGATAACGCAGTTGTGGGTGAAGGTGCGGGTTGGAGCACCCGATGGTTGGGTGAGGGCGTGCACGGGTGTGTGGCACCTAACGGATGGTTGAGGCATCCATGGGTGTGGCGCTCAATTTGTGCGAAGGTGCCTGAAGGTGAAACGAAGGAGTGCCTGATTTGTGCGACGACTTGGCACGGGTGTCTTGGCGACTTAGGTGAGCGCCCGCCCATCGTGTAAGTGTGCATGGTGACTTGGTGAAGTGTTAAGATTGTGGACGGAGGTGTGTCTCGGTTGGAGGCGCTCGTGTGTGGAAACTTGGAGGCGCACCTAAGTTGGGAAAACAACACGATCATTCGACAAGGTGAATGAAGCATTGGTGAGTTGTGCGACGACCATGCGGAGGTGCCTGTCATGCGGAAAGAGTTATTTTTGCAGACAAACCTAACCTCCCTAGGAGTCTAAGACTCTTTAGTGACAAACAAGACAAACAAGAGCAATCTTTCTCTAAACATACATTATTCTATGAGAAACCAAGTGTTGTTCGAACCTACCTCAAATCCAACGCTTGTTGTAGCAGTCCAGCCTTGCTGATCCAGATGAGCTCCTCCTTCACTTTAAGACCTGCATACGCTAACAGTCAAACGATTACATAACACCTGAATATTTCATAAAAAACAAAGCATATTCAACATATAGACCAAGGAGTACATGAAACAATTCATTAACAACAAATCATTGAGAAGAATGGACTTATTTGTATTAAGGAAACAAAAAAGAAACCATTACAACCTGAGCCTTGGTGTTGTGCAAGCTCCTCCCAGGGTCCAGCAAGAGATTTCCTCTACTTTGACAAGCTCACCCACTCCCAATATGGCAACAAGGAAGGATAGTGATCTCTCCTCACAAGTCAACAATGGAAGTCCTAATTCCAGCAGCATTTACCCTTTAGAATGTTCAGCTTCAACCTTCCCTCCTTTGGCCCAATGCCTGTATTTATAGTATTCTAGAGGAGGTTATTCAGTTCCAACATCAATGGGATACTCCCTCTTTTGGATGGGGTAGCTCCTCTCTTGATGGGATAACCTCCTCTATAATAGGGATGCATGAACCATCTGGAGGCGCTCAATACACATCAAAACTCTTCTAGA
>APFE031240720.1:226524-242080 GCA_000404065.3 Pinus taeda | reverse complement strand
TGTTTTGGTGAATCCCTCTCAGTAAAAGAGGATGAATATGTCTCTGTAAATTCTCAGGTGAAAACAGAGTTTTGGTTTAATCTTGTTTTTGGTAAATCCCTCTCAGCAAAGAGGATGAATGTGTAACTGTGAACTTATTTTAATGAATAGAAATCATTTTATGGTGGTGCATTACTCTGTTCAGTGATTTTTTTTTAAGGGTAAAGATCCTGGAGTAGAACAAAGGAAACAGAGCATAGCCTCTGTGCTTTATATTTAGATGGTTTTGGTATTTTCCCATCCCATCCCAAGCAAAAATACCCATCAAGACAAGAGGGAGTCTCCCTCAGTATGGGAAGGGAGGTAGATAATGGTTGATAGTTATTGAGTAATGAATCCTCTGCAGGAATGGTATTAGAGTTAGTGTTACCAACGACATCTTTCTCATTTTTTCTGAAAGCTACATACTTGTGCAAACTCTCAGAATATTGTTTGTAGATGCTTCATCTTTTAATTTATTTTATGATCCTTACGGTGTCATTATTGTTCCACCGAGCGAGATATTTCAAAAGAGTATTACGAAAAATTGAACCATGCCACGTGAAAAACAGTTATTCTCGACTGATTGATGATGGCGACTTATCCGGATTTATTAAAATAATTGAAAAATTGCGTTTATGTTTATATTTTAAAAAATTTAAACGTTTTTCCACATTAAGACATGAAAAGGAAATCTCTCTTTATATGCTCCGAAAAGTTTATTTTTGGGGGAGGGTGAGGCGAGATCTTCTAATTCGCTTATCTTGTACATTTTGGTTTACTAATTATTTCCTTATGCATATAAAATAAAATTTATCGGAATAATTGAGATTATAAAAAAATTTAAAAAGCAATAATTTAATTTAATATTATTCATAATTTTAAATATAGAGAAATATAAGATTAATGCCTAATCTATTTTTTATTTAATAAATTTGAATATAAATATACTATATTTTGATAGGGATTATAATATATTTATTAAAATAAAATAATAGTTTATATTTAAATGAAATGCTCTTAAATAATAATAATTTATTAACTATAGTTTTTCTGTAGAAATCACATAAGAGAAATTTTTGGCCAACGCTTTTCAACTAACAAGTGTTGTTTATCATGAGGACCACATGATGAACCACACTTGTTGCTTTGAAAAAAAAATTCTATTATATGATTTCTACTTAAAGACTTTGCTTAATTACTTATGGATCACAGATGCTTAATTCATTATGGATCACAGATGTTTTAGTAGAGAAAATATTAATCTAATTAGAACTCTCTTTATATATAATTTTTATTAATTTTTTTTATCATTTTAATGTGGTTTTATTATGGAGATGAGAGGCTCATTGAGGTTAGAGACTCATTCTACAACCCAATGTGAAAGTGATGTGTAAGTATGTTTGTCCCTTTCAAAATAGAAATAAAAATTTTCCAAATAGAAAAATAAAGTCGACAATAAAAAAGAAAAAAAAAAGTTATGCATATTTAATTAGTTGTTCATCTCACCTAAAATAATTTCATGTTGTATAGAATAAAATATCGAATGTAAGTTATGAATAAAATATTTTAATATCAGTTAATATTTTTTTCTAAGTAAGATTGTTCTATTAATATGATACAAAAAGTAATTACAGTGAGGCAAGGCCTCAATAGTACTGAGGATTATTCATTACAAAATAGGACTGTCTAGCCTTGACTACCCCAGACTACCCCAACAAAGAGGAAACTAGTCCATGAAATCAAAAGAACCCACACACGGGTTATTAGTTTTGACCAAAAAACAAAAAAGCATATTATTTTTGACCAAAAACCAAAAAAACATCTTAGACATTGCATAGACATAACCATAAAACACAAACTTAACTGTAATTGCTGAGTCATCATGAAAAGCATCTACCTGGCAAAAAAAGCGACACTTGGCTGCCAAGTGTCGAGACTAGAGATTGTTCGAGGTTGCTTCTTCCTCGATCGAACACGCGTATTTATCCCAATCGTCTTCTTCGGTTGACGTGCCACTACCTTGAGCTAGATGAACGCCCTTAGTGCTGCCTACGCCTGCATGCGTTCTAGACGTGTGACCAAGTTTTCCTTCTGCAGCTTGCTCACTGCCAGCCAACGCTTTACCATGCAGGGCGGCTCTATCTTCATCGGTTTGTTGTTTGCTTGGGTTGCGAATGCCCGTGTTGCTTGGTGCTACCTTGTACTGATCATCATTGTGCTCAGGCAGAGGTGCCAATGGGTCAATTTATATAGAGAATGTGATAGTAATAGTGGCTGTGATTGCGGGTCGATTCAAGGTGCTGCGAAAATGGAATTGCATGGTATGGGGAGCTGGGTGCAGAGGAAGGGGAAATTGGCTGTGTCAACCACAGCATTCCTCTTTTCTGTACCTTGGAGCCTAGCTCATCCCCTTTCACTGCGGGTGTCTAGGTAATGGCCAGAGAGGGAGCTATGTGGATTGGGATTGTCAGCTGAAGATGCAGGGGAGACAGAGTCAGGGTTGGGCGTTACAGGAGAGTGGATGCTCCCACTGCGAGTGCCTCCTCTCCTACTTCTTATTCAATGTCGGACGTGAGCCATGATAGGATTGAAAGCAGGGTTAGTAGCATAGGGGTTGGTTGAATAACTGCGTAGAGAATGGACAAAGGAGGTCTGTGCTGGAGCTAAGTTGTAGAGTTTCGTATGAGAATAATGAAATTCGTTGCCCAGGTCAATACAACTTAGCACCCAGCAGCAACTACCTGTTACAGTGTGTGAACAAGGCTCTGTGGCCTACAGAGGGCAAACATAGTGGAGCAAGGGAGGAGGAATAGCATAATGTTCTGCAGACGCCATTCCTATGAATGTTGTGGTGCTATCTCAGCCATAGCATTCATTTAATGGCACCCGCATGGTGCCTTCAATTTGTCTCAGGTTGGCATGGGGTAAAACGTAGGCGGCCATGTGGCCATCCCTTCCGCCGCACGACCGACTTATAATTTTAATTACCTTGATAATCACCCACATTCGGGGTAATATGAATTAATATTGATATATACCTAAAAATATATTAGTAACAAATAAACAGTTTAATGTGCTCTCACAAAATGCTTCAACACACATGTTATATAATCTCTTTAACATTCAAAAATATAATTTAAACAATAAAAAAACTATACATATTTTTTTGCACTCTAAAATAGGTTTGCGCCTAAAAAAATTTGATCCCTCTCTGCTCATTCTACATTCGAGTGTGAAAGATGTGTAAGTATTTATGTCCCTCTTAAAATAAAAATAAAATATTCTCCTAATAGAAAAACAATGTCATCTATAATAAACAAAAAGCAAATTGTTATGCATATTTAATTAGTTGTCCGTATGACCTAATATAATTGGATGTAAAGTAATTAGAAGTTAAGAAAAATGTGAAACACCTAAGAACAACTTCATATATATATATATATATATATATAATATATATATATAGAAAAATATTTAAATGTTGTATAGGATAAATATTCCAATGCTAATTATGAATAAAATATTTAATATTGAATTAATATTTATGTATACTTAAAAATATATTAGTAACAAAAAAATGAGTTTAATGTGGACTCATAAAATGGCTCAATAGACATTATATAGTCTTTATAACATTCAACATCACAATTTAAATACTAAAGAAATTGCACATTGGTTTTTCACTCTAAAATAATATTACACCTAAAGAAATTTGATCCCTCTCGTCTCATGTTAGATCTGCTCTTAAGATGTATCTTTGCTAATTCAATTAAGAGGCTCTTGTCATGTGTATGTATGTTCATCCCACTTAAAATAAAAATAAAATATTCTCCAAATAGAAAAACAATTTCAACCATAATAAAAAAGAAAAAATATTTAATTAGTTGTGCATATGACCTAATATGATTTCAAGTATGTTTACACCTTATACTTTTTTTTTTTTTTAAGAAATGGTTAGACTGGTATATTCCTTCTTGGCTGAAATGCCTCAAATCAGATTACAAAATGGGGAGGAGCTCAGATTTGCCTCGTCCAGTAACCATGTGACTGTCCTCTTCAAGAACTTTCTAATTTTACATTCTGTTCTTCTGACATAATTTTCTATTTGTCCTAATTTAAAGATGCAAACAAATTGCTTCAGGAGAAAGAAATAATACATATTTATTGGACTGCTAGGGGATGGGATCCCAGCCTTCTTCTTCGTCTCTTCTATATTTTTCGAGAGGGAGGCTAGCTGCTATATTGGCTTTAGCGTGTGCTTCTTTGTTGTTTTCCCTCTTTATGTGACGATTTTCCAGCTTATGGAAGGAGGGTCTAAGAGTGTTGATTCTTCTTAGCAATCTAAAAAGTCTTAAATTAGAGGGAGGTGAATTTTCCACCATGGCGTTTATAACTATCTGAGAATCCCCAAAAACCACTACCTCTCTGATTCCCAATTTCTTAAGTACCTTGAGACCCTGAAGAAGAGCAAGTGCTTCAGCTTGAATACTGGTGTTGACGCCCACTCCCCAAGCATAACTAGCCTCTGTTATGCCTTCTGCACTTTTAATAACCCCAACAACTCCAGCTCTGCCAGGATTTCCTTTCGCTGCACCGTCAAAGAAGAGTGCTTTCATCGCCTTTTTGCTGCAGAATTCGGCAAAATATAAAACATTTAGTTGGATTTTCCAAGACTTTAATGGAGGAGGGGGATTCTTTGCAGTGTCTAAGAAGTGGAGATCCAGGGAGGCACCCCAGGCTATTTCTTGTTCTGTGAGGTCCTTAAAACTTATCTGATCTCCCACACATTCTTTAAGATGGCTTTTAATTTTAATCAAGACTAGCTTAGGAACACTTTTCTTATTCATAAAGATTCTTTGGTTTCTTTCTAACCAGATATGCCAGCAGATTAGCTTGGGCAGGGTGTGCCAAGCATCTCTGATTTGTGAATTCTGAACAGCGCCTCCTGGATAAACTCGTTTCCAATTAGAAAAAAGATCAGCGCAGTGGTTGAAATGTCCAAACTTCATGTTCCATGGCTGTAAGGCCTCCTTCCACACTTCTGCAGCGAACTTACATGATAACATAATATGAGGCGCGTTTTCCTCCTGGTCCTCACACAGAGAACAACGTGATGGCCCTACGTACCCAATTTTCTTGAATCTGTCTTCTGTCAGGATTCTGTGGTGGCATAGCAACCAACAGAAGGTATCTACTTTAGGTAGCGTTTCTAAAGACCAGACCCCCTGCCATGGCCTCGAATCATGTGGAGCGCTGGGAATTCGAGCGAGCTGGGCACATCCCTTAGAAACAGAGTAATTTCCAGGGATAGATCCCCAACCTCTGGTATTTGTTTTCCTTATGTTCAACGGAGCTTTGCCTTTCAGATGAGCAAGGAGAGCGGCATAGTCTTGGACAACATTCGTAGACACCTCCAGATGCTTCCACCGCCACCAGTCTCCATTGTCCCAAAGGGACAGATCCCACATCGTTTTGATGTTTTTTGAGTACATCCATTCTCTCAGCGTGGCTAAAGAGAGATCTTCTGCCTATGGGTCACTTCCCATGATGCTATCTTCCCAGATATGGATACGCTGCCCGTTACCTGGTATCCAATGTGCGTGTTGCTTAATCAGAGCTGCAGAGTTAACACAAAGTTTGTGAATCGGTGTACCAGCTATTCCCTTTGAATTGCTCAGGCAACGCATTCTCTGCCCTCCATAGGATTTTTTCCACAAGGCCCGTTGTGCCCAACCCGGTTTTCGAGCGATAATCGTCCAAACCAATTTGGCACCCATCGCTGTGCTTTGAATGTTGAGATTTTTGATATTTAATCCGCTTTCTGATCTAGGCAGCGAGATCATATTCCAACTTAGTAAAGGGATTTTTCTCTCATTGCCTTTGCCCCCTTTCCAATTTTTTTTTTTAATATGCTCCTCCATCTTCATCATTATACCCTTGGGCACCATCATAACTGTAGCCTGGAAGATGGGCAGGCTATTCAAAACAGACTTAATCAATACTATCTTACCTGCTAAATTGAGCCAATTATGTCCCGAGGACTGAGTTTTTAGCTTGAATTTTTCCAACAGTAGCATCCAATCTTTTCTAAGGATCCTTTTTTGAAAGACAGGAAGCCCCAAGTATTTGAATGAAGTCCAAGCGGCGGAGGCTGTAAAACCAAGGCAATTAGAGATAGCTTGGGTCAGTCTGGCAGAGATGTTCCAACAGTAAACTTGGCATTTGCCTTTGTTGAGCTTGCTTCCTGAGTCTACGCAGTACTCTTCCACTACCTCTTTAAATCTGTTTGCCAAAACCACTGAAGCGGCTCCCAGCAACAGAGAGTCATCAGCGAACAACGCATGATTTATACTTTTAACTCCTCTTGCAATGTTTATTCCCATTATTTCTTGCTCTGACTGCTTTCTATTCAGGAGGAAGCTTAATACTGAAGCTTGGAGGACAAAGAGAAAGGGGGAGAGGGGACACCCTTGCCTCAGCCCTCTTGAGGCTTTGAAGAAGTCCGTGGCTCTCCCATTTACCAGAGGGGCGATCCATGGATCGCTTATACAATCCTTGATCCAGTTGATGAACTTATGCCCAAACCCAAATTTATGTAGAACCTCCAGCAAGAATCTGTGTCTAACCCTATCAAAGGCACTTTCAAGATCAAGTTTGATAACCATTCCTTTCTCCTTCCGGGAAAAACTTGACTGGATTGCTTCTTGAACCAAGATATAGTTGTCTGCTATCTGTCTTCCTTGAATGAAGCCCCCCTGGTTCTCTGGGATGATGTCTGGGAGGATTGTTTTCAACCTGTTCGTAATCGCTTTTGTTATCAGCTTATAGCCAATATTGCAAAGTGAAATAGGGCAGAATATGGACAAGGAATTTGCACCTCTTTCCTTGGGGATAAGGGCCAAGAAAGCCAAATTAGTGCTTCACCCTATCTTTTGACAGTTTTGTGACTTCCGTACCATCCTACACAAGTCTTTTTCGATAATCTGCCAACAGTGCTGTAAGAATTTAGCTATAAAGCCATCAAGGCCTGGAGCCTTGTCCGACTCCATAGAGAAGAGGGCGGATTTAATTTCGTTGTTTGTGATTTCTGCTTCCAAGAACTTATTCTTTTTGTTAGATATCCGCTTGGGAACCTCGTTTATAGTCGATAGGATTTGAGCTTGTTCCTCTTTTTCACTATAAAGCTTTTTGAAGTGTTGAAAGGCCACAGTCTTTATGCTTTGAGTGTCTCTATGAATAGAGTTATCTTCCCTGATTTCGGTGATGATGTTGGCGTTTTTACGTGCTTGAGCTTGTTTATGAAAAAAGGATGTATTTATGTCACCTCCCTTGAGCCATAACCTGCGAGATTTGTTCCTCCAATATTCTTCCTCAGCCAGGCTTGCCTTAAGCAACTTTTGCTAGATATCTGCTTCTGTTTCGAGGATATCTTTTGTGATCTCCTCATTTTCTGATTTAAGCTGGTGGGTTTCTAGCTACTCTTGTAACTTCTTTCTTTCTGCTGTAGGGTTTGGGAGAGATTTTTCCCAAACTTTAAGAGCTGACTTCACTCTCCTGAGTTTTTCCACCCACACAAAGAATGGAGAGCCGTTCACTAGTTGCTTCCACATATCCTTTACTAATTGTAAGAAGGATTGCCCCTTGATCCAAAGAGAATTTAGTTTAAAAGGAGAGGGGCCTTTGTCCTAATGAGCTGAGAGATCTAGCTTAATGGGCCTGTGATCAGAGACACTGCATGGAAGAATATGCATTCTAGAATCTAGACCAAGAAGTAAAAAAGAGCTTTGAACAAGAAATCGATCTAACCTTGCAGCGATGTGGCCTCGACCAAGCCTTTTATTGGACCAGGTATACTTGCTCGACGAAGGTTTGATGTCGATCAAGTCCCATTCCTGGAGTAGATCTTCAGCCCACTCTCGCGCTGGATCTCTTACTATGCTCCCACCACGTTTCTCAGTCGTAGAAAGTGTAAGGTTAAGATCTCCCGTGATGATAATATTTGCTAGATCTTCAGCGGGATATACACATTGAAGAGACAAAGAGTCTCATCTGTATCCACATGTTTTAGTTTTGAGAATAGCCAGTGGGTATTGGCGATCTCTTTCACCCTTGTGAACTTGCTTGGGTTCCAGAGGGTACCCAGACCTCCTCAGGCACCTCTGGCTGAGACTGCTTGCCATTCACTTTTTTTCCAAAGGTTTATGCCTATTTGAAGGAAAGCCTTGTCCTCCATTTTTGTTTCCTGGATAAGGAGTATGTCTGGATATTCAGATCTTATCAAACTTTTTATTGCTTCTTCCTTGATTTTGCTCCCCATACCCCTACAATTCGAGGAAACGATTCTCATTATTTATTTTTGGAGTGAAGAGCTCCTTTAGAGCTCTGGGACAGATTTCTACTCATCTTCGGAGTCTTAGCCAGAAGTTTCTCGAGAGTGGTTTGCTTCCTTGAAAAATATTTTAACACTTGATATCAAGTTGATATATATCTCTACATAGAAAGATGTTCAAAGAAAATATTCTGATGTTTATAGAATAAAATATCTAGCTATGAATAAAATATTTTAATATAAAGTAATGTTGATACTTAAAAATATATTAATAAGGAAAAAATAGTTTAATGTGCACTAAAAAGTTGGCTCAATACACATGTTATATAATCTCTATTATATTCAAAAATACAATTTAAACAATAAAAATATTACCCATTGTTTTTTGCACTCTAAAATAGTTTTGCACCTAAAGAAATTTGATTCCTCTCTCATCATATTAGACCCCTATTTAAGATGGATCTATGCTGGTATATATAGTTTAATATCTTATGTGAGCCATGAGATGATTTGAATGCCTAAGATGCGATTTAAGTAGCCACCACCCACGACGTATCTAAGATGTGAAAAACACTAGGGGATTGTATCGACACTTAGCATGACTAAAGTTTCTAGTGACCTTTAGAGCAAAGAGTGCATTAACACCCTATCACCATTTTCTCTACGCCCCATGGACCAATGCATAAGTAAATATTAACTAATAGCAATTAATAATATTAATCCACAAACAAATTATAATAATTATGACAAATGATAATGTTAATTATTAATTAACATCAAAATTCTCAGATAATAAGTATTTTCAATATACAAATTGTTATAATATAATTTATAATTCAGTTATCTTTCAAAAAAATGTAAGCTTGGCAGGACCTTTGCATTCAATTTTAGCAAAAAGAGGTTACAATCAAAATCAAGGAGTTTAGTGGGCTCACCCCTATTGGGAAACCTGGTGTGTTGATCATCAAAAAACATTATAAGACATCCATAAACAATACAGTTTGAGTTTGTCTACCAATGCCTTATAGGAGTGAATGTCTTAAAACCCTTTACCAGCTAAATAACTATAACAAAAAAACCTAACCAACATATATATCATATACAATTAAAAATAAATTATGGCAACTAAAGCCCAAAAAACTACAATTCATCTCATGAATCCATTGCAGTTGGGTCCTTCTCATTTGAACCTAGCGGTTTAGACTGAAGAACACACATAATGTGTTTATGAATGCCGCTGAGATGGACATTTTGCTACTGAATTTGCAACTGTAGAAGTTGAACCTTTTTTCCTAAATTTCTTGGAAGCCAATATCAAACTTAACGAAGCTCGCTCGAGGGTTCATTATAGCCTGATCGAAAATATTTTTCATCAACTAAAATAGCGGAATGGTTTTCTTATACTGATTTGTGCGGCCTATGGAATGACCCGGGTTGGGAGCCAAGTCTTTGCAATCTTCTAACTGAAACTCTTCTTTTGCATGGTGATTCAAATATGCTTCCCAATTTTAAATCATCTACCTTACATGCGCTAGAGTACCAGTCTCATATGGATGGGTTGCATAATGGATAATCTGAGGATCTTTCCCACCTCGACCTTTCGGTTGATGAGCTTGGGCTTGGCCATTGTCTTTCTTCTTCCTCGCTTGTCATCCTCGACCACGACAACCTCTGTCCCGAAGAACTAGAACTCATTATTGGGCGAGCCATGATTCTTATCGTCTGGATAATGGAGGCGACGAAAACCTTGAAAGGCATAGGACATGTGTCACGCCCTTAGCCGTTCTATAAATTTTTTTGCTAAGGTGTGCGGCACTGCCGGGCAAGTCTTTGATGTTACCCGCAGACTACGCCTTCAAAACTCGTTCCACTGTCGCTGCACGAGTCTTATTTATAACCAGGTCTTTAATATTATAATAGAACCTTTATAGTTAATTATAATTCTGTTCTCATTATAACTTAACAACCCACAAACATCAATATAAAACCAATCATCAATATTTGCATGAGACAATATTGAAATACCCAAAATCTTAGACAGGGCGACTCCCCGAGTCTGCCCAAAGATTATATTAATCCAATTCCAATTGTATACAATCCAGGTGCCAGCCAAAGGCTACGGCCACCTGATAGAAAACCCGTGTAACAGTCAAATCGACCCACGGCCTTTACAATTTGATACTCTGGTAATTGAAGAGATCCGGGTATCAGCGTCCGCCCGGCTACCCGATATAATATACCACAGACCGTATTAAGTCTCGGCCTGTACAAGAAACCTGCCGTCAATTTACCACTCGTTTGCCGGACTGTATAACTGTGAGGGTATCGGCGTCCTCCCACGACTACCCAAATATTTCTGAGTAACTGCTCGCTAATAATCCACCGTAACCTGTGTATTATTCACACCTGTTTACTGAGCTTAATAAAATACCACAGGTCGTAATAACCCAGACCTGTACGCCAACCCAGTCACGCTCTATCCATCAGATCGCATGACAGTATTTTTAAGAATGCGCATAGTAGACCTGCGTCTTCGCTATTCCGCCCCACAGACTTGTATCCTCGCTGTCCACTGTCACCTCTTCGCACTTATCGTGCTCGATTGTCCAGCATATACACCGTAGCCTGTTCCTTCAACCGTCTGCTCATAAACCCGTCGACTACATCTGTGATGTCCTTCGCACTTCGTATGAGAGAGACTTGGTTGATCACCGAATGGTTGATGATCGAATGAGCCTTTCTCATTTGATATATATACGCTGCCTCCTCCATAATTCAAGGGCGTCTTTGTTTAGGCCGACATCCCTTCTTTATGCGTAAAGCCCACGTAATGCTCCTTTAACCCACCGCCATGCTCCATAAACCTGTCGGTCTGTCCACATAGGCGTCCACGTAGGTACCCTTGTATTATTTTAATCCTCCATTTATGTATGCGTATTTCTATAATACAAGTCTTTCGGTCATGGCTTATTTTAATAATGCCATGTCATCGCCCATACATTATCTCACCTCCATATAATATATATTTTATTCGTAATGTATGTCGATTGCCCATATACGCTCCTCTTTCATGGGTTATTAATCCATATTTCACGTATATACATTTTCCTTATATTATATTAATCCCCTCACACATATTTTATGTGTATTCGGCCTCCATATAATATAAGCCTCGGTTGTGTGTTATATTAACACCATACATGTCTTCCTTTGCGTTTCAATGGTTGCCCCATTAACGCATTCACAGCCCATGTATAATTGTCATATTCACGTCCATATTTTGTCGCTATGTGACGTTCTTTCGTCGAGGACAATGTGGCGGGTCGGTCTTTGGTATAAAGCCGACCAACGCCACTCCTATGTCCTTTCGGCCTTCGTGCTCTGTTATGTCGTGCGTCCTTCATCCCTGGATCGATCGCCCCATCGCTGTCCTGCTTTGTTGCTGTTTGTCCATAGTGATGAACGGACCCGTCACTAACCGTCACACTATCTTGTTTCGCCCGAACCGTCGTTCGGTCATGTTGTCATTTGTCGTCGGGTGAGAGTGTCGTCCTCCGTGCGCGGAGCGCCCGGTCCCCAGGGCATTACATCCTCCCCCACCTTATTCGGTTGTCGTCCCGACAACCTCCATACCATCGTGTTTTCTTCAGTTTTACGTGTCAAGTCACCCTCCTGTTTCATGATCCTATGCACGTTGCAGGAGTATGCATCCCATATTACATCGAGTCGGACTAAGGCATCAACTCGGCTTCCCGACACTTCAAACTTCTGAGTTCACCATGAATGAAAAAGCCTTCTGTCCGAGTATAGATACTCGTTTCATGATCTCTCCGTCATTTCATGGGAACCCCATTTCATGCGCCTATTGAGATCATCAACCTGTCCAAGTACCATTACGGACCCACTGCCTCGGACAGCCAACAATGAGTCCGGCTTCCTGCTTTATTTAAGATGAGTGTAGGGAAGATGAGCCAGGAGGGTCTCTCCCGATCCATTCGATCGCACCCTCTTCACTCTCATCCTCTAACACCTCCAGCCTCCTTGTTAATCCCATGATGCAGTCGGAAAGTGACTTGATGACTAAGTCCTGTTCGACAAGTTTGGCCTCCATCTCAGCCAACCGTTTATCTGTCTTTCCACTGCCTTCCACCTGCATCCCTCCTAATTTACGCTCGGCCTTAGTCACCCCTATGGTGGGCACACCTATGGGCACATCTGACCTTCCTCAGATGAGGTACGATCATTGCTTCATATTGTTTCATAAACTCCATTCCCAGCACTGCCTCATAGTCGTCAATCCGAACGATGGTGAAGTCTACCTTTCCTGACCATTCACCGAGCATCGTATCCACCTTTTCTGCTATGCTGAGAATTTCCGTTGGAGGAGAGTTCACCGTCTTCATGTGTGCATCTATCGGCACAAACTTAAGGCCTAGCCTCCGCACGGTCTCTTCACTCATGAAGTTGTGCGAAGCTCCACTATCAACCATAGTGAGTACTTCCGTTCCACCAACTTTCATGCGTACATACTCCAACTTGTTTCTTTCCGGGTCCCTCCTTGAGGTTACTTCCGTCGTAGCCGATGCCCCGAGGATCTGCATCATCCATGCTGAGGCATCATTTTCTTCCTCCATATGAGTAGCAGCGACCGTCCTTGGTTTAGAAGGGCAATTCTTTACTGTGTGCAGCCCTGCACACAACCAACACTTCAAGGGTTTCTTCTCCCTTGGAGCATTGTCCGACTTCAGAGTGTCCTTCTTCTTCTCCTCTTTCGGGTTCCCAGACTTCTTTTTTTCATTAGAAGTCTCATCGTAGTGATCTACAAGTCTATCTACAACAGCAAAGGCCTCTTCGAGCGTTCGGAATTTCTGTCTCTTCACTTCGTTACGGGCCCATGGTTTCAACCCAATGATAAAGTTGAACACTTTATCCTTCTCAGCCATATCCAGAAGTTCCAGAACTGCACTCGAATACTCTTGCTGGTATGTTTGCAAGCTTCCCATCTGCTTGATATACTTGATTTTGTCCTTGCTTCCCACGTTTCATCCTGCGGACTGAAATGTGATTGCAAGGTTTTCTTCATTTCGTCCCAGGAGGTAATGTCATCAGCGCTCCCATGAGTGATCTGATCTGCTCTCCTCCTCCACCACATTTTGGCGTCGTTCGTTAGGAACGGAGCTGCCATCTTAACTTGCTCCTCACCTTTAGATAGGTTCAGTCTTTCGAGGTATTGCTCCATGTCCCATAGAAAGTTGCCAAGAACTTTCGCACTTCTTGTCCTGTCGTAAGATTCAGGTTCTTTGAATTTAACATGTGGCACTCCTCCACCGGGATGGTGCCTCACAGCGCGTTTTAACACTGCAATCTCATCCTGGGCTTCTCCAAGAGCCTCGTTTGTTTTGTCGAGAGTCCCCTTCAGGTTCCCAATTTCGGCTATGCCTTGGTCCCTTGACTCTTCAACTTCTCCCAGCTTCTCTTCAAGACGGGTACACAAGAAATCTATGTACTCATACTTTGTTTTAAGTTTTTCATGTTGCTTCTCAAGCTCATCATGCCGTGCTCTGAGTTCGTCGTGTTGTGCTCGGAGCTCTTCAAATTCTCCCTTGATCTTCAAGAAGGCCTCTCGCTCTTTGTTGAGAGAATCCATTCCTTGATTCAACGAGTGTTCCAAAGTCTCCATCCTGTCAATTACCTTGTCAGCAAATTCGGGAGTCACTTCCCTCCCCATGTCTTTCCCGGACTGGTTAGATCTGGCTTGAGAATTAGCCGCCATTTTATTCTTTCGTGATCTGGTATCGACCATCCACCGTCGTCCTTTTCACCTGCAATCCCTGTCGAGCAACCTTGCTCTCTCCAGCTCGTAACCGAGCTCTGATACCACTTGTCACGCCCTTAGCCGTTCTATAAATTTTTTTGCTAAGGTGTGCGGCACTGCCGGGAAAGTCTTTGACGTTACCCGCAGACTACGCCTTCAAAACTCGTTCCACTGTCGCTGCACGAGTCTTATTTATAACCAGGTCTTTAATATTATAATAGAGCCTTTATAGTTAATTATAATTCTGTTCTCATTATAACTTAATAGCCCACAAACATCAATATAAAACCAATCATCAATATTTGCATGAGACAATATTGAAATACCCAAAATGTTAGACAGGGCGACTCCCCGAGTCCGCCCAAAGATTATATTAATCCAATTCCAATTGTATACAATCCAGGTGCCGGCCCAAGGCTACGGCCACCTGATAGAAAACCCGTGTAACAGTCAAATCGACCCACGGCCTTTACAATTTGATACTCTGGTAATTGCAGAGATCCGGGTATCGGCGTCCGCCCGGCTACCCGATATAATATACCACAGACCGTATTAAGTCTCGGCCTGTACAAGAAACCTGCCGTCGATTTACCACTCATTCGCCGGACTGTATAACTGTGAGGGTATCAGCGTCCTCCCACGACTACCCAAATATTTCTGAGTAACTGCCTGATAATAATCCACTGTAACCTGTGTATTATTCACACCTGTTTACCGAGCTTAATAAAATACCACAGGTCGTAATAACCCGGACCTGTACGCCGACCCAGTCACGCTCTATCCATCAGATCGCATGACAGTATTTTTAAGAATGCGCATAGCAGACCTGCGTCTTCGCTATTCCGCCCCACAGACTTGTATCCTCGCTGTCCACTGTCACCTCTTTGCACTTATCGTGCTCGAATGTCCAGCATATACACCGTAGCCTGTTCCTTCAACCGTCTGCTCATAAACCCGTCGACTACATCTGTGATGTCCTTCGCACTTCGTATGAGAGAGACTTGGTTGATCACCGAATGGTTGATGATCGAATGAGCCTTTCTCATTCGATATATATACGCTGCCTCCTCCATAATTCAAGGGCGTCTTTGTTTAAGCCGACATCCCTTCTTTATGCGTAAAGCCCACGTAATGCTCCTTTAACCCACCACCATGCTCCATAAACCTGTCGGTCTGTCCACATAGGCGTCCACGTAGGTACCCTTGTATTATTTTAATCCTCCATTTATGTATGCGTATTTCTATAATACAAGTCTTTCGGTCATGGCTTATTTTAATAATGCCATGTCATCGCCCATACATTATCTCACCTCCATATAATATATATTTTATTCGTAATGTATGTCGATTGCCCATATACGCTCCTCTTTCATGGGTTATTAATCCATATT